>SJXQ01000761.1:17282-93466 GCA_006408695.1 Aepyceros melampus | reverse complement strand
CATGAAGCCAGAGGGACTTGCTGGCCTGCGGGAACTGTACAGAGAGGAGGGCGTGGCGGGACTGTCCACCCTCTGCCCCAGAAGCGCCAAGTGGGACCCTGGCCCATGTGGCAGCCTATCTATACCCTGGGAGAGCGCATGGCTAGGGGCTGCCTGGGCTAAGGGGCCATCTTTCTCTCTGCGTGCTCTCCCCACATCTTAAGCCCAGCAAAAGGGACTTCACCCTTTGTTCAGCCCAAACAGACTGTCCCCCTTGGTTCAAAGTCTCCTGAGAAGTGTCATTTCTGCCCCCCAAGAGGTCATGGTGAAATGGTAACCTGGATGTACTCCAATGGGGACAGGGGCACCTTGGATAAGGAAGCCCCCATTGCCAGAGCAGAGTGAGAATCAAAGCGTCAGCTGGGCCAAGAGACTGACGAGGCTCTCTAAGACGAGGCTGGTCCTTTACAAAGGTCATATTAGCTCTATGCCAAGGGGCTAGAGCCAGAGCGGTGTGACCAGGCAGGAGGCTTTGCCAAGGTCCAGGCAAAAAAGGGGCCCGAGCTTGAGCTAAGATGATGGTGCTCTTGCAGACAGAGAGATATGATTAGGTTTCAGAGATATTACTGAGATAAACTGACAGCACTAAATGGAGGAGTAGATACGGAAGTACAAGATAATTATATTGATTAGGTTTGCACTGTATACAGTGGTTTCCACTGTAACATTGGGTAAAACAAATTCTCCGTGGTTACAGTAATCATTTCTTTTTCTTGTTATAGGTCTCAGGTTGGTTGGGATCCATGTATTTCCTTTTTTTTTAATAGAATTTTAAATTTTATTTTTTTGACTGTATTAAAAGATGGAAAGTGGGAGGAGAAGGCACAGCAGAGGATGAGATGGTTGGATGGCATCACCGACTAACGCACATGAGTTTGAGCAAGCTTCGGGAGTTGGTGATGGACAGGGAAGCCTGGCGTGCTGCAGTCCATGGGCTTGCAAAGAGTTGAACACGACTGAGTGACTGAACTGAACTGATCAGGTCTTAGTGTCATATGCAGAATCTTTAGGTGCAGCATGTGAGACCTAGTTCCCTGACCAGGGATTGAACCTAGGCCTCCTCACTGAGAGTGTGTAGTTTTAGCCACTGGACCGCCAGGGAAGTCCTGATGCATGTGTTTTTCATTCTAGAAGCTGCAGTTAGCTGGGGCAAGCTCTTCCATGGTGGACAACAAAAGGACAAGAGGCCAAGCCAAAACACACAAGCACATTTCAAGACTCTGGTGAGATGAGGCCTGAAAAGAGTTTGCTCATACACTATCAGCCCAGGGATGCCAAGTGGCAAAGGGCAAAGGGCAAAGACACTGGGACAGGGAACCAGACCCCGCCCCAGGAAAGTGAGGGCAAGGAGGAATCATGAACACAGGACGATCTCGATCTTGGGAGCTGCAGACGGCTCCTAGGGTTCTGGCTTGCACGAATAGATAGATTGTGGTTGCCCTTCACTGAGAAAGTAAACACCAGAAGTGGGGATATTTGGTTGTGAGGTGCCTTTGAACACCACAGTGGCCATGTCCCTGCACTTCAGCTCTCACCCCCCACCAGCCTCTGCTCACCCCTAGGTCTTCTAACAACCTGCACCTTTTGGGCTCTCCCTCACCCATCCCCACACGGCTTCTCATTTTCTTATGAAAGAGCTAATAACCTCACTTTTTTGCTCAAAATTCTTCCCAGGAATCCCCGTTGACTGTGTTTTAAAGTTCAGGTTCTTTAATCAGGCACGCGAATCTTCTGGGGTCACACCGTGACCTTTTCCTCTGGTCTCATACACCCCAGGAACATCTGCCTGCCATCACACGAAAGACCCAGAGAGTGCCACTCACCCGTGACCAGTCCACCCAGGGAACAATGAGAGATAGCGCAGGTGGTGAGGCTCACAGCAATGATAACCAAAATGGAAACTGGTACCAGCAATGGGGTGTTGACATTTAAAAACGTACGTCGTAAGGCCTTGGCTTTAAGTCTGTGCCACGGCTTAAAGAATTTCAGGAAGATTGCTATTAGCCCTGGAAGAGCTGTGAGGAAATTGCTATTGGAAGCTGAAGGGGTAAAAGATAAGTGTGATGCAGCAGCGGAAAGTTTAGCAAAGCTGTCACCTGCTAAACTGTGACAGGTGTGGAAATGAAAGGTGGAAAGAAAGCTATCCATGACCAACAAGCAGTGGATGTGGCTAAGGAAGTGTCGGGCAGCATGTGGAAAGTGCAAACTGCTGTCTTTCAGCACGTAAGGGACAGACAGAAAGGAACTAAAAGAAGACATTTTCAGTTCTCAAATATAGCTCACAGAGTATAATTTTCAAAAGCCAGAATTTTCTGAAGGGTTCAGAATTAAATTACTTCACACTCCCAGTCTTTCCAGAAAGGCAAATGATTCTCAAAGTAAGATAGCCGTGAGGAAAAAGGTCCCCTCTTTCATGACCCCAGGAATATTTAGAGCACAGCTCTGAGACCTCTCAGCTGGTCAGAAGGCTTCTAAGACTCTCATGGGTGGGGTGCCCACAGCGTCCTCCATTGAATCTCAAGCCAGATGGGGCCCCGTCTCGAAATATCTGTGACTGTGACTTTTATAAGTTCCTGGTGAATCTGGGGAAAGCCACACCATGTTTATAAGGCTTCGGTTGATGGGTGCATCACCAGTGTGAACTTCAAGGGGCAGAGATGTTTCAAAAATGAAAAGAAGCTTCTGGACCTCCGGGCTGATGTGGGCAGGAAGCGGACTGCTGAAGCCACTCAGCAGCAAACCAGGAAGGACCCTTTGCTGCAGAGAAGGAAAGATGCAGAGACCAGTGGAGAATAAGCCCCAAGGCAGGGCTGTGACCTACAATAGAGCGGGATCCTGCTCAGTGAGAAAAGGATGCTTGCGTCCTCTTTAGCGTTAGCTGGATAGGAGGAGGGTTCAGAGCCCTGGCAACAAACTTGACAAGGGTCCCACAACCTTGACTTTGTTTAGTCGCTCAGTCATGTCCGACTCTTTGCAGCCCCGTGGACCGTAGCCCGCCAGGCTCCTCTGTCCATGGGATTCTCCAGGCAAGAATACTGGAGTGGGTTGCCATGCCCTCCTCCAGGGGATCTTCCAGACCCAGGGACTGAACCCGTGTCTCCAGTATTGGCAGGTGGGGTTTTCACCACTGAGCCACCAGGGAAGCCCAGCCTCTTATCATTTCTGGGTCCCCGGAGCCCCAGGCACTCTGGAAATGTTTGTTGAATGAATGAGTTTATAAAGGAGGCAGAATGGTATGGTTGGGGGAAAAGCACAGGGTATTTATCTAGGTGATCCGAGGGCCAGCTCTGTCAGGGACACCCTATGGGACGCTGGCCAAGTCCATTTTCTCACTCTAAAGTGAGGCTACCAGTCGGTGTATCTCCCAGAGCAACTGTACGGAACACTGTAAAAAACAGCTATCCCACCTATTCTGACTTAACAGGATTGAAATGACAAAGCAGAAAGCAGATCAGGGATTTCCCAGGGGAGGTTGAAGAGTGAGTAGGGGCTGTCACAAGGCGACACGAGGGGTCCTTCTGGTGGCAGAAACATTCGGTATCTTGTCTGCATCCGGGTCAATTTTCTGGCTGTGATTTGAACTGTGGTTTTTCAGGATGAGCTCACTGGAGAAAGCTGAGGAATCTCTCTGCATGATTTCTTGCAATGTCGGTGAATCTACCGTCATCTCAAGATTAAGATTCTAAGATGCATTGAAGTTATACAGTTGGATCAGAAAACTACAAAATAACAACTTGTGTTTATGGATTGCTCCCATTGCACCAGTGTATCTTATTTATTCTCGTATTATAGCATTGTTATAAAGGAAAGGGAGAAGGGGGCAACAGGATGAGATGGCTGGATGGCATCACCGACTCAATGGACATGAGTCTGAGCAAACTCCAGGAGATAGTGAAGGACAGGAAAGCCTGGCGTGGTGCTTTCCATGGGTTGCAAAGAGTTGGACACGACTGAGCAACTGAACGACAACAAATACCGACATCGTCCTACTTTATGGACAATAAAACTGAGCACAGGAAATAGTAAGGCCACAACAGCGGTGAATGTCATGTTGCTGAGTTTGGAGTCCAGGACCACGGCACCACAGTTGCCTCAGGTAAGGACAACACGACACTCTCAGCATTTGAACTGGACACAGCTTAACCCGAAATCCACCTTCGGGTGTATTCAGTTAAGTGCAAAGATCACCAGCTATAAGGCTCATTAAGAAGTCATTTTCAGGACTTCTTTCGGGGTTGATGAAAATGTTCTGGGATTAGATGGTGGTTATAGTTGTACCTATCTGAGGATACAGTAGAAACCACACACTGAATTGGGGACTTTAAGCGAGTGAATGTTATGGTATGTGAATTATATACCAATCAAAAAAAAAAAAAAAGCCCTCCCTCCAAAAAAAGCTCTTGTGGTTTGGAAATAAGGAGTTGGCCTCTGACGGTGGCAATGGAGGTGGACTTCCCCGGTGGCTCAGCCGTAAAGAATCTGCCTGCAATGCAGGAGCTGCAGATGTAGGTTCAATTAAGGAGGGCATGGCAACCCACTCCAATGTTCTTGCCTGGAGAATCCATATGGACAGAGGAGCCCAGCGAGCCCCAGTCCATGGGGTCACAAAGAGTTGGCCACAACTTAAGCGACTTAGCATGCAGGCATGGTAATGGAAGTGCTACGGAAATTTCTAAGAAAAAATGAACTTATTAAAGAGAGGAGGGACCGTGGCAGAGGTGGTAAGATGCCTGATGTTCTGAGCCTGGGGACGAGGAAAAGGGGAGGGAGGCCCAGGAGGCGGTATAGAGGTATTGAATTTGAGATGACAGCAGCCCGTTCTGGGGACCGCTGGTGCATACATCGGGGGTCTGATGTTTGGAAGAGAATTCACAGAAGTATGGGATCAGAAGGAGATGAGATATCTCAGGGAGATGGAATCAAGATGGAAGATCAATTATTAGGAGGAGAGGAGCGGAAGGAATTGCTCTCCAGCAGAAAAATAGAGCTCAATGTGTGAAATCATCCATCTCCGGCAACACAGAAAACTCACATTTTTCTTCTCTCCCTCAAAGGGCAAAACCAGATGCAGTGAGAAGAGAATGAGGCTCAGAAGAGCAGGTAAGAAAAACCATGTTTCCCCAGGGAAGCATGCCACCTGGTTTCTCCTCTGTACCTTTGCTGCTGCACATTTTTTGTGGTCCTGAAAGGAAAAGTTGAGTCCCCCAAAAGGCGACTTTAGTGTCTAAAAAATTAATACAGTGTTCAATTAATACAGTGTTCAAAAAAGTAATGCATTGTAAAACCCAGCTTTTCTCAAGCTTATGAGTTGAACTTAACAAAGCTTATTCTTTTACTTAAAAATTTATTTAAATTCAAGTAATTTTTTACAAAAGGACTTTAGAACTTTTCAAGTGTCCCAGCTGGCTCAGTGGTGAGAGTCCACCTCCCAATGCAGGAGACGCAAGAGTCAATAGGTTCAATCCCTGGGTTGGGAAGACCCCCTGGAGAAGGAAACGGCAACTCACTTGCCTGGAGAATCCCTCGGACAGAGGAGCCTCGAGGGTCACAGTCCATGGGGTCGTAAAGAGTCAGGTGTGACGGAGCACACAGGCAGGTTAGAACTTCTGGCTAATTAAACTCCCTTGAGCATTTCATAGTGCATTTATAAGGAAAATATGTTTACTTTTCTTTTTTAAGCGCTTTGTTTGACCAATGAACAAAGCTTTCCCCAGTACTTAAATCACGCTTCAAAATTAGTTTGTCAGCCCTTATACCTATGATGAGAATGAAATTCTCTTGAGCGGGGGTTGCTGGCTGCCTCGGGCCGCCCCACAGAACCGAGTAGCCTGGTAGTGGCCTGTGATGGCACACTTTTAGGAGAAGGTGGGCACAAGAAGGCAACTGTTCCCCCGTAAAAAGCAGGAGCACAAGCCTGGCTGGCTGAGGACACTTGCCAACCTCTTTGTGGGAAAATCCCAAATTGTCCACACGCAGGACCTGCCGTGTGTGTGTGTGTGTGTGTGTGTGTGTGCGCGCGCACGTGCGCGCACACGTGTGTGTGTGCACGTGTGTGTGTGTGTGTGTGTGTGTGTTCATCCACTGGGTCATGTCACCTGGGAAGCCTCAAATCACCTGGGGGTCTGGTTAAAAGGCAGATTCTGACTAGGAGGGCTGGGGGTCCTGGATTCTGCATTTCTAACACACGTCCCCAGGTGATGCTGATGCTGCCAGCCCCGGACCCCACTCTGAGGAGCGAGTGACCGGGGAGCAGCATCCTCTTCGGGGTCTCTGCAGACCGTCCCTCCCATAGGAAGGACCCTCATCTTGTGGCCCAGAGTCAACACTCATTACATGGCACCAAGCCGGCCATGCAGTTCCCTGGGGGCTCAGCTGGTAAAGAACCCGCCTGCAGTGGGGAGACCTGGGTTCCGTCCCTGGCTTGGGAAGACCCCCTGGGGATGGGAAGGGCTACCCTCTCTAGTATTCTGGCCTGGAGAATTCCATGGACTGTATAGACCATGGTGTCTCAAAGAGTCGGACACGACTGAGTGACTTTCCCCTCACTTCAAGCGGGTCCTACATACAGCAAAGAACGTAGTCAGAGGCAGCGTTGACCGCTGGTTGACGAGGTCAAGGAGAAGCCTTGACCCCCGGGCTAGTGGGGCAGTGTTGTTGGGGCAGTCGAGGGTGGCATTTGACCCCTCTGTTTCTCTCCCGCGTTTGGACCCGTGGCTCCTGGGGTGGGGTGATTTGGGATGGCGTTTCTCCGCCTTTACACTTGACAAGGGGCTCTTGGCGGAGGCCGGGGGTGGCACGCAGGGTGCTCCACCTGGCCCCAGGTGCGACGCATCCCCCTCTGCTCTGGCCCCATGGGCTCTCACTGGACCTGCATTCTGGGTGCAGCCTTCAGGCCATGGTGGCACCTGAGTTCGGAGCTCAGCAGCCTGGAGGACTCAGAGAGGCCGTGGCCCGGGGGCCGGATGCCACCGCTGCTGAATCCTGAGTCCAGATCTCTGCAGCTTCCTGGGCCTCCCCTGCGAGCCCGCATCGGGATCCCTGGGAGTTGGCGGCAGTCTCTCCCACACCGGATCCTGAGACTGGCTTTTCTCCCCGGGAAGCCAAGGGTGGCCCCCGATGAGCCTGAGCGGTGGAGAGGTCCCTGCCTGGGGGGCCGCTCTCCCGTCAGCAAGGAAGCCCGCAGCATCGCATGCTTGTCCTGGTGACTCTGCTGAGCTCAGCCGAGAACCTGGCTTCCTCCCCTGGGCGTGATGACGGGAGCTTGTTCTCCTCCAAACACCATACCCCTTTCATCAGCAAGCCCTTTCCCGGAGCTTTCCAATGAGGCAAGAAAGGATGATCCCAGCTGAAACAGTTGACATAAGAAGATAATATGATGAATGTGTATGAACCCAAATCAGCAAGAAGGTGGAGAGTGTGGTGCTAACCATAAAACCCCAGCATCCCAGGCTGGAGGCGGTGGATGAAGAACTGCAGGGGGACAGCTCGGGAGTGGATCATCCTGCCAGGGAGTGGTGCACGACCTCACCAGAGAGGAACGTCACATCAGGAAAGAACTGTACTGTTGGGTCCGGGCCAGGTCTTCTGTCTGCGAGAGACCAACAACTTCAGATGTTTTCCACGCTCATATGAAATCAGTGCCTTTTTCTCTTCCAGATGAGTGAATCTGGGGGCACCGAGCCAGAATCAGAAAAGTTTCTGCAGATTTCTCCTAGAATTCCAAGGGCCTGTAAATCCTGCTGCTGGCTGGGAGCCTGCTTGAGATTATTTTTAATGCAGGAAACGATGTATTTGAGCATCTGGCCTGGGAAATGGACTAAATCTGTCCCTAGCATAATGGGTTTGGAAAGAGCTGGAAGACAAGTTGAGACTGTGGGTGTAAACAGAAGAAAAGGTGGCAGAAGGCGAGCCAGATGGATGTGCTCAAACACAAAACACGGACAAACAAAAGCTGCTTGGGATACCAGAGGCGCACATGTGCCTCGGGGGACCCAGAACAGGACGGGCACCAGGGGGCTTCTTGGCTTGGAAGCGTCTAGACAAAACGTCTGGCTCCCAGGACGGAGCCTGCATCTGAATAAGCAGGAAATCTAAACTGGCTCTCATGCAGGGCGATCCCCGGCCACGCTGTGACAGGTGGCCCCAAGCTGGCCTGGGGAGTGAATTCAGAACATAGACGCATCACTCGGTTAGGCTCAAGGCTGGGGCAGACGTGTGATCAGAGCCAGGGATTTGCAGAAATGACTTCTTGATTACTGTATATAATTGTGTGTAGAGAGTCTCTCATGTGGGGGCACTAACAACAAAGGCAGTGATGCTGATGTTGGCTGATAAGAGATCTCCGTATTTGGCCACCTTACTGTAGGAAGGGCAGGCAGGCAGGGGGTCGGGGGAGAGGGTATCGATGGTTAAAAACATCCACTGCTGAACTGTATCCCGTGCTCGAGTCAGTCGTTTCAGGGAGAAGCTGTTGTCCAAAAGGCATAACTCCATCTCCACCCAGCAGATACTTATGATTGAAAAAATTGTAAATTTTTCATTTGCTGAGAACATTCCCCAGAGTACCAGAAACAGTCCTGGGAGGGACAGGCACAGCCAGAGATGCCACTGAGCCAGGTGCCTGTAACAGCCCAACAGTAAATCATTCTGCTGCCCTTTTCAGAGTCGTGACGCGTGGCCCGCCCAGTTAAGTCTCCGAGAAGCTCGTTCCGATTGCCCGCAGCTCTCAGATCCCCTTCACATTTGTCGTCTCGGCACTGTTCTCCCTGTCTGCCTTCCTTTGCAGTGTGTACCCCATGCAGTCAAATCCCTTGCTTCTGAAATGAGAAATACAACTGCTGGCTCTCATCTCTTTGGGGGAAATTAGTCTTATTTCTCCATCAATCACAAGCATGCTTTGGCTGTTGAACAGAGCGTGAACAACACCGGAAGTAAATTAACTTCAGGTGTAGGTGAGACCCCAGGGGGCTGAGGGTGACCTGGCATTTTTGGTTTGGGGAAGGGGCTTTGCAGTGGGTACGCCCTGTGTTCAGATGAAACAAGACGCTCACGCCTTTGCCAGGTGGGCCAGAAGGGCCCTGTTCATGCCTGATGTCACCGGGTAATGGTCAAGCACCCCTCTCTCAGCAAAGGTCTCATGTTTCTTGATAAACTAGATTATCAGTCTAATTAAAGTGCAAATAAAATAAGGAACAAAAGTTTATTTTGTGATAGAAGCCAGGCAGACACAAAAGGCCACTGTTACCTGATTCCAATACGAATTATCCAGAATAGATAAATTCACAGAGGTAGAAAGTAGATGAGGACATCCTGGGGTGGAGGGGGAAAGTGGGGAGTGACAGCTAGTGGAGGTGGGGGGGCTTCTTTTCGGGGGGAAGAAAATGTTCTCAAGTTGATCGCAGTGATGGTCGCAAGAATCTGAATACACTAAAACCCACTGAATTGTCCACTTTAACTGGTTGATTGGTATAATATATGAATTCCATCTCAATAGAGATGCTGTGTTAAAAGCTTAAAAAGAGTTAAACCAAGGAGGGGGCGGGATAAATTGGGAGATTGGGATGAACAAACACAAACTAAAGTTATCTAAAATAGATAATTGACAAGGACCTGCTGTAGAGTACAGGGAGCTCCACTCAGTGTTCTTTAATAACCTGTATGGGAAAAGAATCCAAGAAAGAGTGGATATGTGGATATGTATAACTGATGCTCTTTACTGTACACCAGAAATGAACACAACGTCACAAATCAACTATACTCCAATAAAACATTTTTAGAAAGATTTAAACCACAGGAATACCATTTAAAAAAGGACAGAAAAAAGCTTGTCCTCTGTGTTTCTGCCAGAGAGAAAGGCTGTGTTTGAAGGCCTGGTCCCTGCTTGAAGGGCTAGTCCCTTAGAGGAGAGGCTGGGTCTTCACTTTCAGGGGAAGTGGTAACCCTCGCTGGCCCTGGAGGGGCCCACACCACAGCACCTGCATTTTTCTGAGCGAGAAAGGGGGTGCCAGGTTCCCCACAGTCACTGCTGAGAGTCAAGGTGTGCGGGCTGCCCTTCAGAAGAGGAGGGATTGGGGAGGGGGGGGACCAGTACCTTGCGTATGGGGGTGGGCAGGTGCAGGCAGAGCCCAGCAGCAGTGATCGACCGGAGGGAAGCCAGGAGATTCAGACTGGGGCTTGCGAGTCCTCACGCCCATGGCCCCTGGACTCCCGCTTAGGGAGGGGAAGTGAGGAGCCCTGGGGGGCAGAGGGTGGAGGTAGGTTTGGGGGATAGGAGTTCATCTCCCAGGAGAGTTGAGCCCATTATTCCACATGGAGCACAGAGTCAGAGTGGACAGAGATCTGCCCATTTTAGGTCAGAAACTCCAGGACGCAAAGGACAACCACAAAGTGTCCACTTAACTGGAGAGTCCCTCTGCTCGCATCCTTTGACAAAGATTGTTGTTGTTGCTGTTTAGTTCATAAGTCGTGTACGACTCTTTGTGACCCCATGAACCATAGCCCACCAGGCTCCTCTATCCTTGGGATTCTCCAGGCAAGAATACTGGAGTGGGTGCCATTTCCTTCTCCACGGGGTCTTTCTGACTCAGGGACTGAACCCATGTCTCTGGCATTGCAGGCAGATTCTTTGTAGCTGAGCCACTGAGGAAGCTCTTGAAAGAGATTCAGTTTAGTTCAGTCACTCAGCTGTGTTGGACTCTTTGTGACCCTGTGGACTGTAGCACACCAGGCCTTCCTGTCCATCGCCAACTCCCATAGTTTACTCAAACTCATGTCCATCGAGTCAGTGATGCCATCCAGCCATCTCATCCTCAGTCGTCCCCTTCTCCTCCTGCCCCCAATCCCTCCCAGCATCAAAGTCTTTTCCAATGAGTCAACCCTTCCCATGAGGTGGCCAAAGTACTGGAGTTTCAGCTTTAGCATCATTCCTTCCAAAGAAATCCCAGGGCTGATCTCCTTCAGAATGTTAGATCTCCTTGCAGTCCAAGGGACTCTCAAGAGTTCTCAAAGGGCTAGTCCCTTAGAGGAGAGGCTGGGTCTTCACTTTCAGGGGAAGTGGTAACCCTCGCTGGCCCTGGAGGGGCCCACACCACAGCACCTGCATTTTTCTGAGCGAGAAAGGGGGTGCCAGGTTCCCCACAGTCACTGCTGAGAGTCAAGGTGTGCGGGCTGCCCTTCAGAAGATGGAGGGATTGGGGAGGGGGGGGACCAGTACCTTGCGTATGGGGGTGGGCAGGTGCAGGCAGAGCCCAGCAGCAGTGATCGACCGGAGGGAAGCCAGGAGATTCAGACTGGGGCTTGCGAGTCCTCACGCCCATGGCCCCTGGACTCCCGCTTAGGGAGGGGAAGTGAGGAGCCCTGGGGGGCAGAGGGTGGAGGTAGGTTTGGGGGATAGGAGTTCATCTCCCAGGAGAGTTGAGCCCATTATTCCACATGGAGCACAGAGTCAGAGTGGACAGAGATCTGCCCATTTTAGGTCAGAAACTCCAGGACGCAAAGGACAACCACAAAGTGTCCACTTAACTGGAGAGTCCCTCTGCTCGCATCCTTTGACAAAGATTGTTGTTGTTGCTGTTTAGTTCATAAGTCGTGTACGACTCTTTGTGACCCCATGAACCATAGCCCACCAGGCTCCTCTATCCTTGGGATTCTCCAGGCAAGAATACTGGAGTGGGTGCCATTTCCTTCTCCACGGGGTCTTTCTGACTCAGGGACTGAACCCATGTCTCTGGCATTGCAGGCAGATTCTTTGTAGCTGAGCCACTGAGGAAGCTCTTGAAAGAGATTCAGTTTAGTTCAGTCACTCAGCTGTGTTGGACTCTTTGTGACCCTGTGGACTGTAGCACACCAGGCCTTCCTGTCCATCGCCAACTCCCATAGTTTACTCAAACTCATGTCCATCGAGTCAGTGATGCCATCCAGCCATCTCATCCTCAGTCGTCCCCTTCTCCTCCTGCCCCCAATCCCTCCCAGCATCAAAGTCTTTTCCAATGAGTCAACCCTTCCCATGAGGTGGCCAAAGTACTGGAGTTTCAGCTTTAGCATCATTCCTTCCAAAGAAATCCCAGGGCTGATCTCCTTCAGAATGTTAGATCTCCTTGCAGTCCAAGGGACTCTCAAGAGTTCTCCAACACCACAGTTCAAAAGCATCAATTCTTCGGCGCTCAGCTTTCTTCACAGTCCAGCTCTCACATCCATACATGACCATAGGAAAAACCGGAAGAGATTACAGGACCGCAAATGCAGCATCCATCCACCAGCGCGGGATCCTCATCCACGGGAAGAGAGTTGAACTTGAAACCTGCGAGATGCCTGAAAGTTTCCCTTTACATTTTCCTATCCTCTGCCCCTCAGACAGGGCCTGGCGCTTAGCAGTGGCTGTTGGGGTGGACGGACTGACGGCTGGATAGGTGAACCGCACACATGGGGTTCACAGGAGCAGAAAATGCTACCAAACCCAGCTCAAGGCCAGGGCACTGCACGTGGGTCACCAACAGAGGGCGCTCTAAGCTTAAGAGCAAGGCCAGGGGCCAGGACTAGAAAGCCTGTTTGGCGCAGGGGTGATGGAACTCTGGTTCCCTGCAGACCAGAGGCAGAGATGGTGCATTCAAACAGGAGCTGGGAGGCAGGCACTGAACCCCAATGTCCATGCACTGGGGGCAGGGAGGAGACAGAGGCGTCCCCTGCCTGGGCACTTCCTCAGCCTTTGAAAAGGAAACTAACCCCCTGGGTGCAGGGTGGGGTCCATGACAGGTTTGTTGGGCAGCCCAGCACAGGCAAGGCGCACAGTCAGTATGTCCCAAATGGAATGAATGAATGAATGAATGAAGGAGGCCAGGAGGATGAGATCATAACTGGACCATGTGATTCTCAGGCCGTATCCAGGTATGTGGGGCTTCCCTGGTGGCTCAGAGGTTAAAGCGTCTGCCTCCAATGCGGGAGACCCGGGTTCGATCCTTGGGTCGGGAAGATCCCCTGGAGAAGGAAATGGCAATCCACTCCAGTATTCTTGCCTGGAGAATCCCATGGACAGAGAAGCCTAGTACATTACAATCCACAGGGTCGCAAAGAGTCGGACACGACTGAGCGATTTCACCTTCACCTTCACCTTCATCCAGGTATGTATGTTCCTAGGGCGTCGCTCTGCCCTCTGCCATCATCCGTCTTGGGAACCAGAGTTGGACGTAAATCCCTGTAAACCACTGGCTGGGGTCTGTGCCTGGGTTGGTCTTTCCACTGGACCGAGCCGAGGGCAGCCTAGTTGTGGACCTTTTCTGGGAGATCAGTCCCTACTCACCCACCCTCCACCCCTTCCCAAACCACAAACAAGGGGCAGAGAGAGCGAAGAGGGAACAGCACGGAAAAGAGCGCAAAGCTCTCCCACGAGGGCCGGCACATGAGATCACCACGCCTTCAGGTAAGTGTCCCTCTGACGTCCTGAGGGTCTGGAAGGATGGGGCTCCAAGGGGATCCAGGAGCCGGAGACGGAGCGGGACAGCTGTGCCGCCGAGCCGTTATCACGTTGCTTCCTGTTCTGTGTGGGCCTATCTCTGGGACAATTTCTTTCTTTGCTGCAGGTCCTTGGTTTTATTGTCCATCTTGATTGCAGAGGGAGCTTCCCAGGTGGCGACAGCAGTAAAGAATCCACCTGTCAATGCAGGAGACACATGTGGTTCCGGCACGTGTGTCAGAGGGAGGGAGGAGGAGGCCTGGGCTCTCCTGGCCAAACTTCAGCCTTGAAGACATTCTAGCCCTCCTTCCCTCTCCTATCTCCTTTCCCCACTTTCCTGAGGACATGGTGTTCCCTTACTGCCTGTGGGGACCCCAAACCCTTCTCTGTGTCCAGGCCTCACCCAGAATTCCTTCTCCTCCTCCCTTCCCTCCAACCTCCCCTCTGCTTTCTTTCCCCTGCCGTCTTCCTGCTGTACTCCCACCCCAGCTCATTTGTGAGCATGCACATGGGCCAGGGCTCAGCAGCAAAGAACCCATCTGCCAGTGCAGGAGACACAGGAGACTCAGGTTCAACCCCTGGGTTGGGAAGATCCCCTGGAGGAGGGCATGGCAACCCACTCCAGTATCCTTGCCTGGAAAAATCCTATGGTCAGAGGAGCCTGGTGGTCTACAGTCCATGGGGTTGCAAAGAGTCAGACACAACTGAGTGCGCGCGCGCGCACACACACACACACACACACACTGCAGTCAAGGAAATCTGCCCAGAAGAGGGCTCGGGAGTGGATGGGAGGGCCTGCAAGATGGGTGCTCTGAGCTGCAAGGGGGGCTGCCTGACAACTCACCTCCTGGGCGGGCGGTGAAGCTCACACTGGCCTCGGGGCCCTGCTGCAGGTGGGCAGGCAGCAGCCTCGCCCCTCAGAAGGTGGCTCAAGGACAGATGTTGTTAAAAACAAACCACAGGAGCAAGTCCCTCACAGCAAGCAGTGCGTTCTGCCAAAGGTGGTCGCTGCAGACACCGGGTTGATGAGGGAGGGTTCTTTCTTCTTTCTTGTGGGTTTGGAGTTCTCTGTAAGAGCAAGCTGTTGAAAGCACCCATGAACTCTTATTTCTGGTCTTAAATTCTTCTGGGACAAGCTCCACAGACTCTCAGGGTTTTCGTGCTGACGGGAAAAAGAGTAAGAACTTCAAAGTCTCCCTTTATTCAGTGTGAGAACATTAAAATCTTAGGTGGCTAGCGACTGCCTCCTACCTCAACACACACACACAATCACTCACACAATCACTCACACACACACACTCACAACACTCACATACTCAGTCTCACAACATACTCTGACAGACACACACACACTCACAGACACTAACACACATACTCTCACGCTTTCACAACACTCATACTCAGTCTCACACACACACTCTCATAGACATTCACACACACACACTCTCACTCTCATACACACTCACAAAGACACTAACACACCCATTGTCACACTTTCACAGCACTCACATACTCAGTCTCACACGCATACTCTCACACTTACACACATACACACTCTCACAGACACTAACACACATACTCTCACACTTTCACAACACTCATATACTCATTTTCACACACACACTCTCAGACACATGCACACACTCTCAGAGACACTAACACACACACTCACACTCTCTTTCACACACGGACACAGAAAAGAAAAGAGCCATCAGGATGAACCTGCCTGTGTCAAACACACACACACTCACACACACACTCACTCACACACTCTCACACACTCACACACACACACATACGCTCACACTTTCACAACACTCATATACTCAGTCTCACACACACACACAAATCGCGGTCAGGATGAGCTTGCCCGTGTCAAAGGCCAGCTGACGGGCATCACTTTGGCATGTTGCTCTGGCACCGGCTCACGTGGCACCAGCTGGGGATGTCCCCATGGAGCCCCAACCATGAGGCCTGCCCCCAGCCCCTCGAGGGCTTGGAAACCGTACTTTGAGTGAAACTAGAAAAATCCAAAAGGAAAGGATAGGATTAGCTGTGTGTGGGAGTTGTTGGTAAACATGGGGCCAGAGAAGTTGGAGTCACTCAGCACTCAGGAGACTCAAGGGGAAAGTGGCTGGAGTGAGATGCACTGGGCAGCCCCACCAGGCCCTGTCCAGAGAGGGGCAGGGAGCACCTGCCCCTGGAGGCTAAAGCGGGGAGAAGAGATGGAATCATCAAAGACAGACTGACCTGCGCCCCCCAGCAGGGAGGGAGGGTCTGGCTGGACCCTTGGGAGCTGCCCAGAGTCCGTCTGGGAGAGGGGGGGCCCCCAGTGCTGGAAGAGGGCCCTTTCTGAAGCTGGACCATGGCCAGCATGCACATCCTGCCCTGGGGCTCTGCCTACGAAGACCAGTGCAGCGGGCAGAGATGGCCTGCCCTTATCCATTCCTTTTCTCCCTGGAATCTGGGAACACTTTGCCTGGGGGATGGGGCTTCCCAAGTGGTGCTAGTGGTAAAGAACCTGCCTGCCAGTGCAGGGGACATAAGAGATGTGGGTTTGATCCCTGGGCCAGAAAGATTTCCTAGAGGAGGGCATGGCAACCCACTCCAGTATCCTTGCCTGGAGAATCCCTTGGACAGTCCAGTACTCTTGTCTGGAGAACCCCTTGGACAGAGGAGCCTGGTGGGCTACAGTCCATGGGGTCACAGAGTCGGGCACGACTGGGTGACTCAGCACTGCATGCCATTGCCTGGGGGGCGAAGGGGGTGCCGTGTAACTAGTTTATTAGTTTATTAGGCCTAAGTGGCAGAACCCTGTTAGCTTTACAGGGACACCTTAACTAATCACCACAAACTGGCAGCTTAAAGCATCAGAGAATCACCCTCCATGGTTCCCGGGGCCAAAAGTCCAAACTCCTGGTGCTAGCCTGGCCACGGGCCCCCTGGAGGCCCCAGAGGAAGAGGACCCTTGTTCCCTCTCCCAGCTTCCTCATCACCCCTGCCCACCACTCCAGCCTCAGCTTTGTCTCTTGGCTTCTCCTCTGTGTGTCTGTATCCCAGACCTCCTTCTGCTCCTGTAAGGACACCTTAGGATCCACATGAAACCTAGAGCAATTTCACCTCTTAAATACATCTGTAAAGACACTTTTCCAGGTGAGTCTGCATTCACAGTTCTGGGAGCTGGGCCTTGGGCGTATCTTTGGGGGCCTCAGTTCAACCCACCATGCGGATGCACCCAGAGTCCTGGGTTTGATTCCTGGTCAGGGAGCTATGATCCTACGTTCCTTGCAGCCAGAAAACCAAAACAGAAAACAGACTCATGTTGTAACAAATTCAGTAAAGATTTACATCTCAACTATCACCTAGGAAAAAGCTTCTAGATGAGGTAGGGTGTGGAGTCAACCAGAGGCCAGGGTAAACGCGTTCATCAAAACCACAGTTTCTTCCCCTTTACCCCTCAGGGGAACATAAGCAGCAATCATCCTGACTCTGCCAGTCCTTGGGCTCCTTTCACGTTGGCCTTCAGCCCTGGCAGTGGTAGCCAGCTCCCCAAGGGGTGGCAGCTCCTGCTTGAACAGGCCCAGCCTCAGGGCAGCTGCCAGGCCCAGGCAGCAGCTCTACCAGTGCCCGGCAGGCCTGGAGCAGACACTGGAGGTGCCCAGCCACCCAGGAGTAGGGGTCAAGGCCCTAGGGTCCCTAACCAGTGTTTGAATCTTACATGCTGGTGACATGATCGTGGGCAGATTCTTCAACTTCCCAACCTTCATCTGAAAAATGGGTGGTTATGAAGATTGTAAACTTCCAGGTAAACGGCCTGATAACATACTGTGTGCCTGGCTGCACGGTGTGTTCAAAACATGCTTGTTGTTACGGTTACCATCACAAAGAGGAAGGAAATTCACTGATCACACCCCTTTATCTGACCTCTTAAAGCTCAGGGCTAATGGGCTGGAAACAGAATTGTAAACCCCTCCCTTCCCCCCGTGAATTCTTCCACTTTCTAACCTATTTGTCATTTGTTACAGACTTTTGCTTTTTCAGTTACTCTGAGACAGAGACTTTCTCCGCATGGTCTGATTGATGTAGAATGTCAGGCCTGTTTCCTAGCTCTAAGGAGCCAGGAGGAAGGCAGCTGTTTCAGAGGCCTCTGCCTTGTCTCCTAAGTGTGGGCCCGCCTGTCAGGGCAGCTCTGCGTGCCACCCCTGCAGCCCCTCTCCCCATCCTGGAGCAGGAGCTGCTGATTCTCAACAGGGCGACGTGTGGGGCATGTGACGGAGGCCTGGCCCACAGAGCTCCGCTCCTGAGGCTGCGGGAGAAAACCAAATGCCCCTCACGAGACAGGGCCCGGCACTCACGGCCTTTGTGCTATCCCGGTTCCACATACAAGAAGCAGGTAGGATGAAACCTGCGTCTCCTCACCTCCCCCCATCCTGCATGAGTGGGCCTGGCCCACCCGCCCCCCTCACCCTTCACTCACCTGAACCACAACCCCTCACCCTCCACTCACTCCACACCCACCTCCCCTCACTCTCCACTCACCTCAACCACCCCTCACCCTCCACTCACTCCACACCCACCTCCCCTCACTCTCCACTCACCTCAACCACCCCTCACCCTCCACTCACTCCACACCCACCTCCCCTCACTCTCCACTCACCTCAACCACCCCTCACCCTCCACTCACTCCACACCCACCTCCCCTCACTCTCCACTCACCTCAACCACCCCTCACCCTCCACTCACTCCACACCCACCTCCCCTCACTCTCCACTCACCTCAACCACCCCTCACCCTCCACTCACTCCACACCCACCTCCCCTCACTCTCCACTCACCTCAACCACCCCTCACCCTCCACTCACTCCACACCCACCTCCCCTCACTCTCCACTCACCTCAACCACCCCTCACCCTCCACTCACTCCACACCCACCTCCCCTCACTCTCCACTCACCTCAACCACCCCTCACCCTCCACTCACTCCACACCCACCTCCCCTCACTCTCCACTCACCTCAACCACCCCTCACCCTCCACTCACTCCACACCCACCTCCCCTCACNCCCCTCCTCACCCGCACTCACCACTGCTCACCCCCTTTCACTCCCTACCCCTTCCTTCACCCTCCACATCCCTCAGTCACCACCCACCCCAGTCACTCTGCTTTTCTTTCTTTCCCTCAAATGCTGCAAGAATTCCCACCCCAAGGCCTTTGAATTTGCTATGCCAGTTGCACTCTCCAGGGATCTTCACAAGGCCTGCTCCCTTTCATGCTTCAGGTGAGGCCACCACATAAGTGCCCTGACACTTTATCTGCAAGTCAAGCAGGCTGGTTTATTTCCTTCACGATGCCAATCTGTATTTTGAGTTGTCTTACTTATGTGTTTACAAGTTTCTTGTCTGTCTTCTCCAAGGTGGCCACAGCTGTTGGGTGTACACACTGTGAAGTTCCCCCCATACAGAGGATGAGGTGTCGGGAGGAGAGAGGATGGGAGAAGACCTCGGGGCACAGCGGTTACCAATGGCAGCTGCTGTCTGGGGAGCTAAGGATGGAAATGGCATCACAGGTTAGGACAGAGGTGAAGGTCTGGAAGCACAGGGAGCTCACACCCGGTTTTAGCAAAGACATTACTACCGTTACCCTAGCAATGTCAAGTGCAGGGATGGGCAAGATGGAGGATTGACCTTGAGATGTCCAAGAGCAGAAGACCAGGCATGGAGACTCTTGGGTCCCAGGAAATGAGTCATTGCAGGCTTCTCAGAAGAAGAGCCCACAGTCCAGTGACAAGCCCTGACTTCCAGGGGAGGGAGGCGTGACTATTGTCTGCTGAGGGGGTGGGTGAAGTCAATCAGGGGTGAGAAGGGCGAGCTATGGCAGAGCTCTCGTCCCGCCTCTGCGACAGGGAGTGTCCGTCTGTCTGTCTGCCAGGAGTCCCGGCCGCTGCCCTGGAGCAGACCTGTGGCTTCCTCTCTTTATGGGATCAGGCAGAACTGTTCACTCCCTCACCTGTTTTTTAAGCTGACTGTGAAGATTATCAACTCACTCCAGTGCTCTTGCCTGGAGAATCCCATGGACAGAGGAGCCTGGAAGGCTGCAGTCCATGGAGTCGCTAGGTGTCGGACATGACTGAGTGACTTCACTTTCATTTTTCCCTTTCATGCATTGGAGAAGGAAATGGCAACCCGCTCCAGTTCTTGCCTGGAGAATCCCAGGGACGGGGGAGCCTGGTGAGCTGCCATCTCTGGGGACGCACAGAGTCGGACACGACTGAAGCGACTTAGCAGCAGCAGCAGCAGCAGCAGTGAAGATTATCTGATTAATCTTCCTAAAGGTCTTTCTAAAAGAAATCCAGTCAGTCAAATATTTACCTTTATTTTCAAAACACATTTCCTTTTTAAATGAGCTTTTATTTTGGAATAATTCTAGGTTTAGGGAGAAGCTGCAAAACTTTTTATAGAATTATAAAATACAGAATTCCTGTATTTCCTCCATGTTGTTTCCACTAATATCAGCAGCTTTCATTATCATAGTATGTTAGTCAAAACTAAGGCTTTAACTGCAGATGGGACTGCAGCCATGAAATTACAAGATGTTTGCTCCTTGGGAGAAAAGCTAACTTAGCATATTAAAAAGCAGAGACATTGCTTTGCTGACAAATGTCCGTATAGTTAAAGCTATGATTTTTCCAGTAATTGTGTATGGATGTGAGAGTTGGACCATAAAGAAGGCTGAGCATTGAAGAATTGATGCTTTTGAACTGTGGTGTTGGGGAAGACACTTGAGAGTCCCTTGGATGGCAAGGAGATCAAACCAGTCAATCCTAAAGTAAACAGTCCTGAATATTCATTGGAAGGACTGATGTTGAAGCTGAAGCTTTGAATACTTTGGCCACCTGATGCAAAGAACTGACTTGTTGGAAAAGACTCTGCTGGGAAAGATTGAAGGCAGGAGGTGAAGGGGACAGCAGAGGATGAGATGGTTGGATGGCGTCACTGACTCAATGGACATGAGTTTGAGCAAGCTCCAGGAGTTGGTGATGGACAGGGAAGCCTGGCTTGCTGCAGTCTATGAGATCTCAGTCAGACATGACTGAGTGACTGAACTGAACTGAGGGTGTTAACATTGGTGCAGTACTGCCAACGAAGCTCCAGTCATATTTGAATTTCATCAGCTTTTCCACTAATGTCCTCCTTCTGTTCCAAGAGCACATCCAGGATCCCACATGGCACTTAGTCATCATGTCCCCATAGTCTCGCCAGTCTTTGACAGTTTTTCAGGCTTTCCTTGTTTATCATGACCTTGAAAGTTCTGAAGAGTGCTGTCCACATGTGTTGTAGAACGTGCCTTAATTTGAATTTGTTTGATATTTCTCATGATTAGACTAAGGTTATAGGTTTTGAGGAAAAATACCAACAAGCAAAGTGCGTCAGAGGGATTATTTTTTTTTTAAGATTCTTAAAAAAAAGAAAAGATTCTTCAATGCCTTTACTGCTAATGGGATGGTATGAATTTTCAAGAGGGAGAGTTGTTTCTTAGAGAAACAATTTCAAGAAAAAGATATCATAAGGTAACTTCTGTTGTGTAGTCTTTCTTTTCCTACATGTTTTCACTGTCGCTGTTGCTTAGTCCGGAGAAGGCAATGGCACCCCACTCCAGTACTCTTGCCTAGAAAATCCCATGGATGGAGGAGCCTGGTGGCCTGCAGTCCATGGGGTCGCTGAGAGTTGGACACAACTCAGTGATTTCACTTTCAATTTTCACTTTCCACTTTCATGCATTGGAGAAGGAAATGGCAACCCACTCCACTGTTCTTGCCTGGAGAATCCCAGGGACGGGGGAGCCTGGTGGGCTGCCGTCTATGGGGTCGCACAGAGTCGGACACGACTGAAGCAGAGAAACAATTTCAAGAAAAAGATATCATAAGGTAACTTCTGTTGTGTAGTCTTTCTTTTCCTACATGTTTTCACTGTCGCTGTTGCTTAGTCCGGAGAAGGCAATGGCACCCCACTCCAGTACTCTTGCCTGGAAAATCCCATGGATGGAGGAGCCTGGTGGCCTGCAGTCCATGGGGTCGCTGAGAGTTGGACACAACTCAGTGATTTCACTTTCACTTTTCACTTTCATGCATTGGAGAAGGAAATGGCAACCCACTCCACTGTTCTTGCCTGGAGAATCCCAGGGACGGGGGAGCCTGGTGGGCTGCCGTCTATGGGGTCGCACAGAGTCGGACACAACTGAAGCGACTTAGCAGTTGCTTAGTCGCTCAGTCTTACCTGACTCTTTTGCAACTGTAGCCCGCCAGGCTCCTCTGTCCATTGTACTCTCCAGGCAAGAATACCGGAGCAGGTAGCCGTTTCCTTCTCCAGGGGATCTTCCCGACCCAGGGATTGAACCCGGGTCTCCTGCATTGGCATGCATGTGCTTTACTGCTGAGCCACCAGGGAAGCCCCACGTATTTTCATCCTGACCCTATTTGCTAACCAGATGTCTGGGCCTGTCCTCAATGCTTTAAAGCTGGCTCAGCAAAAAGGGTCTTGGCTTTTTCCTGCTCCTTCAGTATAAACACCCACAGTGGTACTAGCTGCAGGGGGAGGGGCCAGAGTCAAAAGGTGTTGAATATCTCTGAATGTCTCTGAAGGTGATGCAAGCTGAAGCAATTTGGTGTAGCTTGTGTCTGGTCCTTTTTGCTGGATGATGATTTGCTCAATGATTTGGGACACATGGAAGGGTACAGGTGCATCCTGCCTCCCCCCAGCCCCGCCGGCCGCCCCCGTCCCTACCAGGTGTGTGTAGCAAAGAGAGCAAGTCTTAGGCCACATTCTCAAACATGAACCAACTTCTGTTAGCAAGCAGGTAGAACACCAATCAGTCTCTCCAGCTGTCCCAAAATTTTGGGTAAGTCCCTGCTCTCTGTTCTTTCAGGCTCTCCAATAAACACTTTGCATGAAAGTTTCACTGGTGGCAAATGAAACTGTATGTCAACAATAAATTAGCTTAAGCAAATCAGATGGCAGAAACCTCCAGGAAATGGAAGGACCGAGTGAAGCGGGGTTGAGGCCGTGAGTTTCTCTCTCTTCTACTCTTGACAGGACAGTGGTTCCCATACAAGTCTACCATATTCCCTCAACACTGCCCACTCCAGAAATGAAAAGCTTCTTCTGCATCCCTTAGCACAGCCTCTGGTGAAGATGGTGAGAAAGGTGTTTGAAGTTGCTGCAGTCTCCTCTGGGCTGGAAACTCCTGCCAGGGTTATGTTTGTTTATTTATTTTTTAATGTTTGATAACCAGCCTTGATGTGAGTTCCTGATTAAGATACTTCAAACACTAACTAAAAGCTTTAGGCTGTGGATTAAGATTAATGTACACACAGATGTTCTCCTGTTAGAGAAAATATAATGTAAGAATGGGAAATCATTATGATAGAGTATGACGGACGCAGATAAAGGTATGAGAACCCAAATGTGGAGGTGGATGAGGTCTCACAGTGGGGGCTTAGAGAAATTGCCAGAGAAGGCGCTCTAACACAGAGCTCCAGAGGATGCGAGGCTTCCCTCAGGGGCCACAGGGAGACTGCAGACAGATGGGGTAGCCCGGGAAGGGTACAGAGGGAGGAAAGAAGAGCCGGGCATGGGGCCCAGAGGGTCAGAGTGGTGGCAACAGAGGCTGAAAAGGTGAGGGGGTATAAGTCCTGTAGGCGGTGGACACGAAGCTATCTTGAGTCTTTGTAGAACAAAGAGCTTTATCAGAGGGGTTTTAAGAACTGCAATTCGGGAGACATAGATTGGAGATAAAACCGGAAGAGAGGGGCAAAAGCCATGAGGCTGTTCTCTGGCACAGGAAATGAGTACTTGTTCGTAAGGGACAAGCTGCTGCGGGTTGCTTTAGGGGAGGAGTCCTGTCGGTGGGTAGGCTGGCGAGAGTGGGGCAAGGGTCTGACAAGAATCTTGAGTTTCTGGCAGATGTTCTGGCTATCGTCCTTAGAAGTGGTCAAAAGTTCAGATTCCATCCAGGCTGAGATGTGCAGAAGCCACACCTCCTCAGCGCCCACACTGTGGAGAAAAGCAGCTCCATTCTGATTTTCCTTCACTAAGGTCACCCAGTCAGAGGAAGGTGGATTGGGGAGCTACGAGAAGACGTAGCAGAGCTGAAAACACAGGCTCAGGGGGCTTCCCTGACTGCCCGGTGGTTAGGATTCTGCCCTTCTATTGCAGGGGGCCCAGGTTCAATCCCTGGTAGGGGAACTAAGATCTTGCATGTTGTATGGCCAAGGAGAAAAAAAGAAAGAAAAAAAAAAAAAATAAAAGCAAGCTCAGAGTTCTGTTTGCAAGTGATCTCCTTGGCCGTCACACGGAAGGAAGGAGGGAAAAGGAACTAGAGTCAGGGTGACCAGTTAGAACTTGTGTGTCTATGGTTCAGATAAACGATGCTGAAGATGGTGACATGAAGGCGCAATAATAAAGTCACCTTGGTGAGCATGTGTTCTGGAGCCAGGCTCTGTTCTAAGCACGTTCCCTGTATTAAGTCATTTCTTCCCACAACCTTTATTATGTTTATCAGCTTATCACCCCCATTTAGAAATGGAGAAAGTGAGGCCCAGAGACAGTGACCCGATGAAATATGGACGCCCCATGATATGTGAATCTCAGATACATAAGGAATACTTTTTGAGTCTACATATACCCTGTGCAATATTTGTATTTGTTGAATCCAGCACCCATGGACCCTGAAAGATGAAGAAGATTGCTCAAGGGGGGCACGTAGCCGCCAAGACCCAAACCCAGCACTGGACTCGGGCAGGCAAGTGCCAGCTGGTGCCAGGCTCCACCACCCTCCACTCACCTGCCTGCTCCTGCCACGAGCTCAGCCGGGCGGGCTCCCTGCCCATGGATGGGACTGGCAGTGTGGCGGGTGAGCCATGGGCAGGCCATTAAGAGTTACTCATCAGGCAGCCCTTCATTTGCCCTTTTGCTCTTCCTACTCTCAGAGGGCCTGTTTTCTTCAAACAGATTCTGCAAAGCTCCCATAAGCCACCTTAACGCCTAGAGCAAGATCCATGCCCTGTGACTAAGTAATTAATTCCCCCCATCTCCATGGCTTTCTCTGCCCTAAGGGACTGGAACATCTTTCAGGGTTTCCAGCTCCCCTTTTGCGCTGAGCACGGTAATTAGGAACTTATTCAGACCTGATCTGCACACAATACTGCATTTAATGTCCTGCCTACCTGTTGCTACTGGTCTGAGATATGAAACATAATTTAAACAGATATGTTTGAACAGATTTAACAAGGTTTCACTTGAGGTGCAAAAGGCAATTATGCTTTCAATGTTGGAATGTTTCAGGTTGTCAGAGAATGAAGGCTGGGTGCTGACAGTTCAGTGAAGTCCAGGGCAGGAAAACTACCCTAGGAGATAACTAGCCTTAGGAGTTTCATGGAAAAGATGGATATATATATTTTTTTAAAAAGAAAGCAGACCCAGAACAATGCAATGACTACTGTAAGGGAATGTAGGGGAGGCCATAGGAATCCTGATTTTGGAGGAAAAGTGTGGAGTTCTCCATGTGATCCTCATGGAGGCCCCACCCAGACCTGCAAATCAGAACCTGAGTTCTAAGAAGACCTAAGGATGACTTCTGGGCATGTGAGTTCAAGAAGCACCCCTTGGAGATCACAGAGATGATACACAAAATGAATGTGGAAGGATGAATGGCTTCCCAGGTGGGGTCCACATGGAGGTAACAGTAAAGTCATGGCACTATGAAAAGGAATATATTCAGGAAATGACACAATGGTGTCGTTGTGTATATGGTATATCAAGAGCCCAGTGATACATGCGAGTGATGGATGGAGAGACTGGAAATGTTGGCAGAGACAGGCTTGGGGATGGGGGGCAAGACTGTGGGGCTTTATTGTCAGGGTGAAAGGTTTGATTTTTTTTTCTCAATATATATATTTTATTGAAGTATGGTTGACTTACAATGTTTCTGGTGCACAGCAGGGTGATTCCGTTATACACATATACATATATTATTTTTCAGATTATTTCCACTATTGCTAAGTCACTTTAGTCGTGTCCGACTCTGTGCGACCCCATAGATGGCAGCCCACCAGGCTCCCCCGTCCCTGGGGTTCTCCAGGCAAGAACACTGGAGTGGGTTGCCATTTCCTTCTCCAATGAATGAAAGCGAAAGGTGAAAGTGAAGTCGCTCAGTCATGTCCGACTTAGCGACCCCATGGACTGCAGCCCACCAGGCTCCTCCATCCATGGGATTTTCCAGGCAAGAGTACTGGAGTGGGGTGCCATTGAGGTTATTACGAGATACTGACTATAGGTCCCTGTGCTATACAGTAAACCTGGGTTGCTTTTTGGATATCTATTTTGTTTTTAAAAATTAGAAATCTAGCATTCTATCCATACTAAGTCAAACAAGGTCATAACATTTTTAGTTAGGCATAGGCATAAGTTTTCTAAGATATATGTATTATGCATACTATTTATATATATGCATATAAAAGCTTTTCTACTACACTTGATAAAGGCTTGAGAACGAACAGCAAAAAAAAAAAAGAGAGATGGAGAAATTGGAAAATATAAACTGAATGAAATGGGAGCACTATTATGGAATTGAAAAAGCGAGACAAACTAGACAGAAGTAGATCATATAAAAAGGTCCAACATAAAAAACAATGAGTGTAGAGTATGAATCAGACGTCACAGCTACAGCCTGCTGTGTCTTCCCCCTTCTCCCCAGCTGCATTCCCCTTCCTCTTTCCCAGACCTTCTCTTCTGAGTTTGGTGCTTAATATTCTGGTGCCATAAAAGTTTTTATGAATTTTATACAGATGTTTATATGGATTTTGTGTGCATAAACATTGTTTTGCATGCCATGTCACTATATGCATTTTGCTACAACTTGATTTTCTGGATCAGTGCTATTGTTCTGAGATTTATCTATGGTAATACACAAGGCTCTAGTGAACTCATTTTCAGCTATGATCTAGTACTTTTTAAAGATAATTTTTAAGATTTATTTTATGTGGACCATCTTTAAAGTCCCTATTGAACTTGCTACAACATCGCCTTCTTTTTTTTTTTTTTTTTAATATATATACCTTTGTTTCTTGGCCATGAGACATGTGGCATCCTAGCTCCTAGACTAGAGATTGAACTCTCACCCATTGCACTGGAAGGCAAAATCCCAACCACTGGACCACCAGGGAAGTCCCTGATATAGCTCTTCTTTGAGGGGGAATATACCAATATTTTTGTGTCTAGTCTCACAATGATGGGTATTTTGTTGCCAGGTTAAACAGTGCCCAAATGAGAGGGTACTGTGGGTCTTCTTGTGCACATTTTGGGTTTCTCTAGGGAGCATTGCTAGGAATCTTCCTTTTCATTAGACAGCATCAGATTGTTCTCAAAAATGCTTAAACCTGTTTACATTCCTATCTGGAAAGTATGACAGTTTCTGCTTCTCCACATCCTCTCCAACACTTGACATCATCACATAGAAAAGGTTTTGCTGTTTTATGCGAGTGAGGAGGTATCTCATTTTTGTTTTTATTTCCTCAGTGACTAGTGAAGTAAGACATGTCATTGTATATTTATTGGCTGTTCAGATTTCCTCTTTTATGAATGCTATTGCCTGCTTACTTAGTGGGTGGGTTGATTCATATCGATATGTAATTATTAAACTATTCTGGGCACTGATGCTTTAAATGCTCCCCACTATGGGAGTCCATATACTCCCCAATATGCTACTGGAGATCAGTGGAGAAATAACTCCAAAAGAATGAAGAGACATAGACAAAGCAAAAACAACTGGATGTGACATGATGGAAGTAAAGTCTGATGCTGTAAAGAGCAATATTGTATAGGAACCTGGAATGTCAGGTCCATGAATCAAGGCAAATTGGAAGTGGTCAAACAAACAGGAGATGGCAAGAGTGAACATTGACATTTTAGGAATCAATGAACTAAAATGGACTGGAATGGGTGAATTTAACTCAGATGACCATTATATCTATTACTGTGGGCAAGAATCCCTTAAAAGAAATGGAGAAGCCATCATAGTCAACAAAAAAGTCTGAAATGCAGTACCTGATGCAGTCTCAAAAACAACAGAATGATCTCTCTTCATTTCCATTCAATATCAAACAATAATCCAAGTCTGCCCTGACCAGTATTGCTGAAGAAGCTAAAGTTGAATGGTTCTATGAAGACCTACAGGACCTTCTAGAACTAACATCCAAAAAAGATGTCCTTTTCATTATGGGGAACTGGAAGGCAAAAGTAGGAAGTGAAGAAATACCTGGAGTAACAGGCAAATTTGGCCTTGGAGTACAGAATGAAGCAGGGCAAAGGCTAATAGAGTTTTGTCAACAGAATGCACTGGTCATAGCAAACACTCTCTTCCAACAACACAAGAGAAGACTCTACACATGGACATCACCAGATGGCCAACACCAAAATCAGATTGATTATATTCTTTGCAGCCAAAGATGGAGAAGCTCCATAGTCAGCTAAAATAAGACTGGGAGTTGACTGTGGCTCAGATCATGAATTCCTTATTGCAAAATTCAGACTTAAATTGAAGAAAGTATGGAAAACCACTAGACCATTCAGGTATGACCTAAATCAAATCCCTTATGCTTATACATAGAAGTGACAAATAGATTCAAGGGATTAGATCTGATAAAGTGCCTGAAGAACTATGGACAGAGGTTTGTGACATTGTACGGGAGGCAGGGATCAAGACCATCCCAAAGGAAAAAAAAAAATAAAACAAGGCAAAATGGTTGTCTGGGGAGGCCTTACAAATAGCTGTGAAAAGAGGAGACGGGAAAGGCAAAGGAGAAAAGGAAAGATATACCCATTTGAATGCAGAGTTCCAAAGAATAGTAAGAAGATTTAAAAAAGCCTTCTTCAGTGATCAATGCAAAGAAATAGAGGAAAACAATAGAATGGGAAAGACTAGAGATCTCTTCAAGAAAATTAGAGAAACCAAGGGAACATTTCATGCAAAGATGGGGTTCAGAAATGGTACGGACTTAACAGAAGCAAAAGATATTAAGAAGAGGTGGCAAGAATACACAGAAGAACTGTACAAAAAAGATCTTCATGACCAAGATAATCACGATGGTGTGATCACTCATCTAGAGCCAGACAGCCTGGAATGAGAAGTGAAGTGGGTTTTAGGAAGCATCATCACGAACAGAGCTAGTGGAGGTGATGGAATTCCAGCTGAGCTATTCCAAATCCTGAAAGATGATGCTGTGAAAGTGCTGCACTCAATATGCCAGCAAATTTGGAAAACTCAGCAGTGGCCACAGGACTGAATGGTCAGTTTTCATTCCAATCCCAAAGAAAGGCAATGCCAAAGAATGCTCAAACCCACACAATTGCACTCATCTCACATGCTAGTAAAGTAATGCTCAAAATTCTCCAAGCCAGGCTGCAACAGTACATAAACTGTGAACTTCCAGATATTCAAGCTGGATTTAGAAAAGGCAGAGGAACCAGGAATCAAATTGCCAACATCTGTTGGATTGTAGAAAAAGCAAGAGAGTTCCAGAAAAACATCTACGTCTGTTTTATTAACTATGCCAAAGCCTTTGACTGTATGGATCACAACCAACTGTGGAAAATTCTTCAAGAGATGGGAATACCAGACCACCTGACCTGTATGGATGCCTCTTGAGAAATCTGTATGCAAGTCAGGAAGCAACAGTTAGAACTGGACATGGAACAACAGACTGGTTCCAAATAGGAAAAGGAGTACGTCAAGGCTGTATATTGTCACCCTGCTTACTTAATTTATATGCAGAGTACATCACAAAAAAGGCTGGGCTGGCAAGCTCTGTTTAACTTTATCATATGATTTATGGCAACTTCTATTGCATTTGAGTTTTTAAATTTTTAGTTTAATTAAATGAATCTGTTTCCCTTTCCAGTAGTCCTGGTGCTTCCTGGCCACAGTTCTTGCACACGCACTTTACAGGTATCTTCCTAAGTTACATGTGCATGTGCGTGCACTCACTCAGGAGGCAATGCTCCTTATTGCATTGAACTTACAGAGAGATTTGGGAGAAAATCAGCATCTTTAAGATAGTCACCCTGGCCAGACATGGAACAGATTTCATTTATTAGATCTTGTTATGTGTCTCTATGGAGAAAAAAGTGGAAACCCAGTTCAATATTCTTGCCTGGGAAATCCCATGGACAGAGGAGCCTAGTGGGCTACAGTCCATAGGGCATCAAAGAGTTGGACATGACTGAGTGCTCACACGCATGTATCTCTACAGTTTTATAATTTTCTCTATAAAGATCTTGTGCCTCCTTAGATTTTTTTCTCAATTTGCCTTACATTTTCTCTTGCTGTTGTAAATGACTTATTTTAAATTACGTGCCCTAGTTATGGTGAGATTTGATCTTCCAATGATTTGTGTTTTCAGAACAAGTAACTTATGAGTGGAGATTGATCGTTATGCTTAAAAGTATGAGCTGATTGACCATTACCAGATCCTGTGGCTGGTTTGCCCATCAAGTGTTCCATGACTGATACAACCAGTCCTGGACTAACTCATATGCTCGTCTGTCCATCTTACAAACTGCTCATCTCCTAGTTCCACAGTATGGCTGATGACTTCTGTTCTGGAACAGTTTCTTCTTTCATTTCTAGAGAAATCAATAGTTTGCTTCACTTGCAAGTTCTAGATACAATCCAAACTCATCCGTGAGAGCTACGCTCAGCAGGTTAATTTCCTCCGGCAGCTGGGACTACAGGAAGAAACCGTCTGGGTGGCCCTGTCTGTCTTCTTCAAGGTCCACTCACAGGTTTACAGCACGTTCTGTTTATCCACCCTGAATTCACAGTCACGTCTCACTAAAACAAGAGTTTTTCAACAGGCTTTCATCCCCCTGTAAGTCTCTGATATTCATTTTAACTTTCCCAGGATTACAACACATGGGACGAAGGAAAGTTGTGACTTGTCTCAGGGCTGTGGTCCTCGGCCCTGAGAGAGAAGCTGACCCCACGTCTCTCCTCCCTCCCCACACCGACTGCCCTCACTCTGACCCTCTTCACCTCCCTCCTCATGTTAGGGTCTTGCTGTTGCTGAAAAGAATCACCACAAACCGCAACAGCTTAAAGCAATAAGCATTCATCACCTCACAGTTCGGGAGGTCAAAGTCCTGTGAGTCTCCCTGGCGAAGATCAAGGTGTTAACAGGACTGCATTCCTTATGGAGCCTTCAGGGAGAGTGCGTCAACCTTGTTTGCCTTCTGGAGGTCTGTGTTCTTTGGCTCATGGACCCCTTCTTCCCTCCTCCAAGCCAGCGATGGCCAGCTGCCCCACTCAGACTTTGTCTCTTTCATCACATCTCTTCCTCCTTCCTTTCCCCTTTTTAAAGACCCTAGGCTTCCCACATGGCTCAGTGGTAAGGAATCTGGCTGCCAATGCAGGAGATGCGGGTTCAGTCCCTGGGTTGGGAAGATCCCTTGGAGGAGAAAACAACCACCCACTCCAGTATTCTTGTCCGGAGAACCTCATGGACAGAGGAGCCTGGCGGGCTACAGCCCATAGGGTTGCAAAGAGTCAGACAGGACTTAGCAATGGAGCACCCACACGCTGATACCTTAGGGGCCCTGGGCAATGCAAGGTAACCTCTCATCTCAGGGTCCTCAACCAAACTCAAAGGACATGGACGTCTTTGTGAGGCACTGCCTGTCTACCACATTCTTAGACTAATGTTTAAACTGAAAGTTGTGACTCATCAGTGACTCATGCTGCTGCCGCTGCTAAGTCGCTTCAGTCGTGTCCGACTCTGTGCGACCCCAGAGACGGCAGCCCACCAGGCTCCCCCGTCCCTGGGATTCTCCAGGCAAGAACGCCAGAGTGGATTGCCATTTCCTTCTCCAATGCATGAAAGTGAAAAGTGAAAGGGAAGTCGCTCAGTCATGTCCGACTCTTAGCGACCCCATGGACTGCAGCCCACAGGCTCCTCCGTCCATGGGATGTTCCAGGCAAGAGTACTGGAGTGGGGTGCCATTGCCTTCCCTGTCAGTGACTCATAGAATCACCTAAATGGTTTGGAACCAGCATTCCCACTCCCCCACCCACCAGTTTTATTGAAAAAGAGTTGACACACATCACTATGTAAGTTTAAGGTGTACTGCATGATGGTTTGATTTACACATATGGTCAAAATGATTACCATAATATGGATCCAATATTTCTAAATGAAATCAGAATACTTCGCTTGTAATAAGGTTAAGTATTGTTGCATGAACATCAAATTTGATATGTGTGTGTTACTTGGTTAGCAATCTAAATAAGAAATATATTTCTACAATGAATTTTTATTTTTTTTTTAAAAGGAGAGTGACTACGAAGCCATCACGGTAGCCTCCTAATTGGTCTTTCTGCCTTTGGGCTCTCTAATCCATTCTCTACCCAGCTGTCAAAAAGTTCTTCCTAAAAATAAACTGGACACGTCACTCTGCTTTAAAATCTCTAATGGCTCTGCATGGTGAGCTTGGTATTCTGTACCTGCTCCTGCAGTCCCACTGTTCACTCTCCTACCTGGCTGGGCCTCACCTTCGTAGGCAGCCTCACCTTCATGGATGGCTTCAACCAGGCTCCTTAGCTTTGACTTCTCCTTGGGTGTGGGCAATGGGAGGCAAGGGAAAACAAAAGAGGGCTGGAGTAGAGAGAAGTTTAGGGTGCTTTCCCTCCAGCTTCTTCTCGCCAGGCAAGGCCAGCTTCATGGGTGTGTAACCTGGACAAAAGGTTCCTGTGCTCAAGGAAGGCAATACATTTGGTTTAACACTCTGCTGTTGCCATCTTCAGAGCTTTGGAACAAGGTACCTTCATGCTCATTTTGAACTGCAGATGCGTCAGCAGTTCTGAGTCCAGGCCACACGCTGCAGAGCCAGTGCTCCTCTGCAAAGGCACAGCTCTTACCTGACGCCCACCTCCTACAACAGGAGTTGTGAGGTTGTTGGGTTCCAGCAATGTTACCCACCTGCCTCTGCAATCCTGGTGCGGATGTGGTGCCTGCTGCTTCTGACCCTGCATCATCCACCTTTAAATAGTCCCTCCATTGAACTCAGCTTCCCTGGTAGCTCAGAAGGTAAAGAATCTGCCTGCAATGCAAGAGACCCAGCTTTGATCCCTGGGTTGGGAAGATCCCCTGGAGGAGGGCATGGCAACCCACTCCAGTATTCTTATCTGGAGAATCTCATGGACAGAGAAGCCTGGTGGTGGTGGGGGGTGTCCCACAGTGCATGGGGTTGCAAAGAGTCAGACAGGACCGAGTGAATTTCACTCACTCACTTTTCACTTTCATTGAACTCGCTTCACCCTTTTAAAACTTTCTGCTTCTTTCCGAACCCTCCCTGATAGTCTCCGAGATAAATATCTGAAGTCTTGGCATTACGGTCTAAGGCCCTGGTCAGGCTAGGCCCCCCTGGTCTTTGTAGCTGACCCACCACACTACCTTGTTACTACTACCCTATGCTCCATCAGTCCTCTTGTTTCCACAAACACTATGTCTTTTCATAAGGGATTTGATTTAGGTCATACCTGAATGGTCTAGCGGTTTTCCCTATTTTCTTCAATTTAAGTCTGAATTTAGCAATAAGGAAGCTTCCCTGGCGGCTCAGAGGTTAAAGCATCTGCCTGCAGTGCGGGAGACCTGGGTTTGATCCCTGGGTCGGGAAGATCCCCTGGAGAAGGAAATGGCAACCCGCTCCAGTATTCTTGCCTGGAGAATCCCACGGATGGAGGAGCCTGGTGGGCTACAGTCCATGGGGTCGCAAAGAGTTGGACATGACTGAGCGACTTCACTTCACTTCACTCACTTTGGCAGTAAGGAGTTCATGATCTGAGCCACAGTCAGCTCCTGGTCTTGTTTTTGTTGACTGTATAGAGCTTCTCCATCTTTGGCTGCCAAGAATATAATCAATGTGATTTCGGTGTTGACCATCTGGTGATGTCCATGTGTAGAGTCTTCTCTTGTGTTGTTGGAAGAGGGTGTTTGCTATGACCAGTGCATTCTCTTGGCAAAACTCTATTAGTCTNTGACTGTATAGAGCTTCTCCATCTTTGGCTGCAAAGAATATAATCAATCTGATTTCGGTGTTGACCATCTGGTGATGTCCATGTGTAGAGTCTTCTCTTGTGTTGTTGGAAGAGGGTGTTTGCTATGACCAGTGCATTCTCTTGGCAAAACTCTATTAGTCTTTGCCCTGCTTCATTCCGCATTCCAAGGCCAAATTTGCCTGTTACTCCAGATGTTTCTTGACTTCCTACTTTTGCATTCCAGTCCCCTATAATGAAAAGGACATCTTTTTTGGGTGTTAGTTCTCCCACTAGAATAGTCTGTTCATGGGATTTCTCAGGCAAGAATATTTGAGTGGGTTGCCATTTTCTTCTCCAGGGGATCTTCCTGATGCAGGGATCTAACACGTGGTTTCTTCTTGGAAGGCAGATTCTTTACCACTGAGTCACCTGGGAGCAGGCATTACATTATGTGTTTGTATTAGTGTTTCCTGAAGAAAGGGAAACAATCGAGTGTGTGTGTGTGTGTGTGTGTGTGTGTGTGTGTAATATTTCCTGCAAGTATGAAGGCTATTAAGTCCAAAATGTGTAAAGTGAGCGGGCAGACTGGAGACCCAGAAAGGAGCTGGTGCTCAGTTAAAGTCTGAAGGCCGTATTCTGAAAGAATTCATTCTTTTGCAGGGGAGGTCAGTCTTTTGTTCTACCTAGGCCTTCGGCTGATTCAGTACACACACTGGGCTTGTCACATAGCAGGTGCTCAATTAAGGTTAGCTCTCACTTCTTGCAGTTTAGACTTCGGGTTTCCACCTCTCCCTTCCTGACTAAGCTGTGAGGAACTCAACACTCTGACATATCTGTTTGTTCTTCCATTCTTTACCCTTACTAAAGTACAAGGTATGCAGCAGGTGCTCTGTTAATTGATGTCTGAATGCAGTTGTAGACACTATTTTGAATCTCTTCTTTATTAAATCAAATACATTTTTTTTCTTGAATGATTACTTTTTAAAGTACCAAAGAGAAAATAAAGCTGGCCATGTCCTGAATCCAGAGAAAGCAATGGCAACCCACTCCAGTACTCTTGCCTGGAAAATCCCATGGATGGAGGAGCCTGGTAGGCTGCAGTCCATGGGATTGCGAAGTGTTAGACGCGACTGAGTGACTTCACTTTCACTTTTCACTTTCATGCATTGGAGAAGGAAATGGCAACCCACTCCAGTGCTCTTGCCTGGAGAATCCCAGTGATGGGGGAGCCTGGTGGGCTGCCATCTATGGTGTCACACAGAGTCGGATATGACTGAAGCGACTTAGCAGCAGCAGCAGTCCTGAATCCTGCCTTCAAAAATCTTACAGTTTCACATTGAAGGTGAGTAATAAATTCATTCAGTTATTCTTCATTCAACAGTGTGCATTTATCCCCTATTCTTTGCCAGGAATTGGTTCAGGACCTGGAAAAGCACTCTAGGCTCTGTATTAGTAGACCTTGTTTGCTATTAACAAATTACCACAGTCTTAAAATAATTCTGTCACCTTACAGTTTTACAGTCAACATCCAAAATGAGTCTTGTGTGCTCAATCACTCAGTCATGCCCAACTCTTTTTGATCACATGGATTGAAGCCCACTAGGCTCTTTGTCCAGGGGATTCTCCAGGCAAGATAGGGTGCCATTTCCTACTCCAGGGGATCTTCCTCACACAGGGATCAAACCTGTGTCTCTTGCATCTCGTGCATTGGCAGGCAGATTCTTTACCATTGTCCCACCTGGAAAGCCCAAAGTGAGTCTTCCAGGGCTAAAATCAAAATGTTGGCAGGACTGGTTCCTTCTGGAAGCTCTAGGGAAATCCATTCTTTGTTTCTTCCAGCTTCTAGAGGCTACCTACATTCTTTGACTCGTGGCCCCACATCACATGGCCTTTTCTTATTCTGCATCCATCATCACATCATCGTCTATTGACTCATCTCCTGCCTTTTTCTTATGCAGACCCTTGTAATTTCATCTTATCCACCTGGCCAGGATAATACCCCCATATGGTCCTCAATTTATTCACATCTGCAACGTCCATTTGACATATGCTGCTGCTGCTAAGTCGCGTCAGTTGTGTCTGATTCTGTGCGACCCCATAGACGGCAGCCCACAGGCTCCCCAGTCCCTGGGACTCTCCAGGCACGAATGGAGTGGGTTTCCATTTCCTTCTACAATGCATGAAAGTGGAAAGTGAAAGTAAAGTCGCTTAGTCGTGTCCAACTCTTAGCAACCCCATGGACTGCAGCCTACCAGGCTCCTCCGTCCATGGGATTCTACTGGAATGGGTTGCCATTGCACACATATAAGGTAACTTATTCACAGGTTTCAAGGATGAAGGCATGATCATCTTCAATTGACATTTATTCAGCCTACCATAGACTCTCATGTGGTAAGTGGAGGCACATCTTATTAGTGTGCAAAATAATATTGTGTTTAGATAAGTCTTATAAAGGAAAGGGAATCATGGTAGAGAATAACTGGGATGGAGGAACTCTTCTTGTGAGAGATTTATTTGTTAGAGAAGACCTATCTGGTGAGGTCACATTTGAGCATAAGGTGTGGGACTGTAGGGTATCCCAAACATTGCCCCGCAGTATGACTGGGGGTCATCATAGAACCACAGTTTCCTACCTTGAGCAAATCACCACACACTGTCACATTTCCTGTGGTGGGCTTTAAGCTCTTGGTGGCATTCCTGACCTCAATCAGTAACAAGAAAGCTACATGGGGTCTAACATAGTAGCGGCACCTAGGAGGTTGACCAAGCATATGCTCAGGACGAAGGAGGAGTGCCCCCTCTGCCAGAAAAGGGGGGGCAATACAATTTCAATTAACCTACCCATAACTTTGCATTTAGAAAATATAGAAAAAGCTCTTTTTCTTCCATCCTATAATGTCATTTTGAAAAATAAATTTTCTTTTGACTTGCCTATGAGGAATGAACCATAATATTCCATTTTCTCAGGGTCTTCCTGTGGCCCTGACCCAGCCATCTGGCTCTCCTTGGTGCCAGCCAACTTTCCTCAGCCTTCATTCTTCCTCAGCGGGCTGGCCACATTCAGAACCCGGACCTTGCTGCCACTTCTCTCCATCCCCTAGCACATGCTCCTGCTACAAATCGCCTCCTGTCTGAGACTCCAACTTGGTTATTTACTTGCTGTTTTGCTATATTTTTTCCAGACTGTGATTAACATCTAGAAAGGCAAGGATCCCTCCAAGTAAAGTGTTGGACCATCACCTGGAAATATACCAGCTGTTTCCATAGCAGAGTTTAAGAGCATTTAGCTAATTACAGGCCTCAGGAAAAGAAAGCTTCTTAATGGAAGCAGCAAGATCTTTTCTGCCTTACAGTGGGAGCCAGTCACCAACAGATAAATAGGAGTTATGTCACGCCTCTGCCATTTACGCCTGCACAGGGGAGAGTGTTGTAAAGTACCTCCTCCGCAGGTCTAATGCTATGATGTGTATTTTGACAAAGATGCTTTTCCAGGGCCACGAAAGTAAAAGTGCCATTAAATCAGAAGGAAGCAGAGTATAAATTGAATCTGAATGAGTCCCAGCCCAGCTTCGCCATTGCACCTTGACTGAAATGGCCTGACCCTCGGTCACCTCCAGTTGCTTCAGTGACTGGACTTCTTAGAGGCTGAGAATGGAACAGTCCATTGAGCTGGCTTGGCTGGAGGGCCTAGGGAAGGAGGGGAGAAAGGAAGGGAGAAAGGCCCTGTCTTAGTGCCGTGGGTGCACAAGGGCCCTGAAAGTCAGCGTATTGCATGTGTGTGTGTGTGTGTGTGTGTGTGTGTGTATGTATGTGTGTGTTGGTGGGGGAGGTAATGTATTGTTGCTTGGCTCACATTCTAGAAGGTGGCTGCCCACTCCTTTTACGAGGCATAGCTGGGAGCAGGCTTGCCCTCATTAATCTCTGTAATAGCAATAAGTAGGCAATTAAATTCTTCCAAAGATGCGTGTAAGATTTCTTGGCTTTAGCAAAGCTATGCAATTTGGAGTTAATGGCAGGGAGCTGGAGCTTTGTGTCTGAATTGAAGCTTATTTTCAGGTTCAGAGAGATAATGACAGGCCCAGAGTTGATCTGTTTTGTCGGCTCAGAGAGGTCACCCTCAGGCTTGCTAGACAGTGAGCTCAGCATCCCAGGGGTCATGACATCTTCATCTCCCTGATGCAAGGATTTTGAGTAGCTGCCTCTGCCTGACCCCTCTACCAAAGGAGGGCCCTCACTAGCTAACTCCTGCTCACCTGGGAGAGCAAGGGAGGGGCCGTTCCTGGATGTGGCTCACACACTCTGTTGTTAGAATGAGCGCCAAACCATGTTGGTGAGCTAAAATCAACACTGAAAATACTGTTGATCTGATGAATTCTGGCATCTTAAAGGCTGGTCCAAATTTGTGTATCATCAGATCATTAACAGTCTCACAGTTGGTGACTGCAGCCATGAAATTAAAAGACGTCTGCTCCTTGGAAGAAAAGCTATGACCAACTTAGATAGCATATTAAAAAGCAGAAGCATTACTTTGCCAACAAAGCTCCATCTAGTCAAAGCTATGGTTTTTCTGATAGTCATGTATGGATGTGAGAGTTGGACAATAAAGAAAGCTGAGCACCAAAGAATTGATGCTTTTGGGCTGTGGTGTTGGAGAAGACTCTTGAGAGTCCCTTAGACAGCAAGGAGATCTAACCAGTTCACCTAAAGGAAATCAGTCCTGAATATTCATTGGAAGGACTGATGCTGAAACTGAAACTCCAAAACTTTGGCCACCTGATGCAAAGAACTGACTCATTGGAAAAGACCCTGATGCTAGGAAAGATTGAAGGCGGGAAGAGAAGGGCACAACAGAGGATGAGATGGTTGGATGGCATCACTGACTCAATGGACATGAGTTTGAGTAGGCTCTGGGAGTTGGTGATGGACAGGGAAGCCTGGTGTGCTGCAGTCCATGGGGTTGCAAAGAGTCACACATGACTGAACTACAGAACTGACTGACTGAAGTGGGATTTCCTTGAAGCTCTTTCTTGCCCATCTCCCAGATCATTTAGGTATTAGACAACTTCCTTAAAAACCCACCTTAGCATACTGAACACTGCACAGGAGCCCTTTAGGTTCCTCATCTACTTTTGAACAAAGCAAGCTCACTCCCCCTGCCCCCTGAGTAATCCTTGCTCACTCAGTCCTTCCAGTTTGTGTATGACATGCTGCCTTATTCTCCCAGGGTTTCTCCTTTCCTTTTGCCTTTTCTGCTTCTGTTCTGTTCATTGTGTTCTTCTCAGAGAAGATTCTCTGCTCTCTTCTTCCCTTAAATCCTGTCTCTTCTATCTAGGATTGTGAATCCTGCCTCCTCCAGGAAGGCTTCCTGGACTGATCCCTAGCTGTACCAAGCCCTTGTTCCTTGAACTCCTCTTAGGTCTTTTATCATACAACTTAAACTTTAATTTTTATTGAGTTGATAGTTTCCTTTATTTCCTGTGTGTCATCTGTTCAGTTTTTACCCAACCTCACTGGTAGTACCTAGAAGGCAGAGATCAATCTTTTAGTTACTCAGTGGTGCAGTTTAGAACATGGATGCGGCAGCAGACATGGACACAGAAAACCAGAGAGCTAGTGCTGCCACTTCCTACCTGTGGGGATTTGAGGAAATTAGTCTTCATGACTGTTAGATTTTCTACTACAAGCCTAAGAGCCCTACTTAAGACAGAAGCTGCATTTTCCTTCCACGTGCTTCTGTCCCACATGCTTCTGTCTAGGGCATAATGTCCTCAGCTCAGGCTCAGGGCTACTTATTGACCTTCCCTTTTTTCCTCCCACTACAGTAATTGTACTCAGTCTGCTCAGTCGTGTCTAACTCTTTGCTAACCCGTGGACTGTAGCATGCCGGGCTCTTCTGTCCATGGGGAGTCTCCAGACAAGGATACTGGAGTGGGTTGCCATGCAGTCCTCCAGGGGATCTTCCAAACCCAGGGACTGAGCCAGGTCTGTCACATTGCAGGAAGATTCTTTACCATCTGAGCCACCAGGGAAGCCCACAGTAATTGTTAGGATAATGATACATATTCAGGTCTTCTCTAAGGGCACAAAGTGGGATTGTACTTTCCTGCCCATTAGGGATGATCAAATGACTATTATTTACTTAATAAAACATGAACGTAGCTGGTACTTGTCACTTCCCCATGGAAGTATTAGTAGCTAGAGCACAAGCCCGCAGTTCTCCTTCCCTTGTGGTGATTGGGAAGTGCATTGCTTCCAGTGGTGGCTGCTCCCTCCATCTGGATCCCTGAGTGAAGGTGTAATGATGCAAGCAGAACCTGCATCCTGTCCAAGAAGGTTATGTAGTGTGACCAAGAAATCAACCTTTGGGGAATTTCCTGGTGGTCCAGTGGTTAAGACTTGGCCTTTTCACTGTGAAGGGCCCAGGTTCAATTCCCGGTCAGGGAACTAAGATCCTTCAAGTCTTGAGAAGTGGCCAAAAGAAAAAACACACCCCCCCACCCCCACCAAAAAAAAAAAAAAACCAACAACCCAAAAATCCACTTTTGTTAGTTTGAGCCACTGAGACTTTGTGTGTGTGTGTTTTTAATTAGCACAATATAAGCTAGTCTGTCCTGTCTGATCCACCATCCTCCTTAGTCTCTGCTACAGCTGGGTAACAAACGCCTACATGCAGGGCTAAGAGCATGAGAGATTCTTGAAGGGTGGGCTCCTGATAGTCTCAACAGTAAGTCTCCATTGATTTCAAACCAGAAAATTCTTCCTGCTCTTTTAAAAAAAAAAAAAAATCAATTTATTTATTTCAATTGGAGGCTAATTACTTTACAATATTGTGATAGTTTTTGCCATACATTGACATTAATCAGCCACAGGTGTACATGTGTCCCCCATCCTGAAACCCCCTCCCACCTCCCTTCCCATCCCATCCCTCTGGGTTGTCTCAGCGCACTGGCTTTGAGCGTCCTGTTTCATGCATTGAACTTGGCCTGGTCATCTATTTCACATATGGTAATATACATGTTTCAATGCTGTTCTCTCAAATCATCCCATCCTCACCTCCCAGAGTCCAAAAGACTGTTATCTAATGGTGTGTCTGAAAGTAATAACACTTGTTTTCCTTCCTCTGTGACAAGGCTCAGATGTATTCAAGTTAAGAGTTAGTGCGGTGGTGGTGTTGCCACGTGTTCTGGAAAACAGACTCACTCAGAAGGATGATGCAGATAGTGGAGTGCAGTTTGTTACACTGGCAGGCCCAAGGCAGAGTCTTCTCTTAGCCAAGGACCTCCAACCAGTTTTTGTGAAAACCTTATATACCCTAAGTGTACGTGCTCAAACCCACCTCCCCAAATTCTCTGAAACTAGTCTGAACAAAGGAAAAAGAAAGATACAATCAAAGTTAACCCGTGATTCATATGCCTTAAGCCTAGGTAGTTAACAGTGGACAGTTATCAGCAGGCCTGTGGTCATACCCCAGTAAGCATGATAGCATTTATGATTCCATTTGGATACACAGAAAATTAGGGTATTCTTTTAGGCCAAGGAGAGTCTAGGTAGGGGCTCTTCCGTCCTCGGGCTCTGGTTTTCTAGGTGGTATGTCGTTTCCATAGATACTGGGCATATAACTCAAAGTCCACAGTCCGGCCCAAGATGGAGCCCTGCTTTCCAGATGGAGCCTGTTCTGTCTGTTTCCTCCTTCAGTGTAACTTCCCTGTCAATCCAGGGGTTAAGACTCCACACTCCCAATGCAGGGGGCAAGGATTTGATCCCTGTCAGAGACCTAGACCAGATGCAGCCAAAAATAAAAATAAAAAAGAGTCATTGTGGAATCCAAATCCCAAGACCAGACACATGGTTTAGTTAAAAAGCCTAGTGAACAAGACAAGAGCGAAGTGAAGTTCAAATGTTCCCAGCTATTTTGTTTGACTGGAGATGGGACTTGATGCCTAACATGAGCTTCTCTCCCTGGGCTTCCCAGGAGGCACTGGTGGTAAAGAATCCATCTGCCAGTGCAGGAGACATAAGAGACACAGCTTCAATCCCTGAGTCAGGAGGATCCCCTGGAGAAGGGAATGGCAACCCACTCCAATATTCTTGCCTAGAAAATCCCGATGGACAGAGAAGCCTGGCAGGCTGCAGTCCTTAGAAGCAACACACACACACGGCTTCTATCCCTGGATGGTCAGGCATAAAGGACCCTGTCTGTGGGATGGTATGGTTGTTTCTAGAAGGAAGTTTTGGGCAAGTACAATTTTTAGAAATATTTTTTGTAGGAAACAAAATTTCACAGAATGTGAAATTTCCAGGGTATCAGCTCATTTTATAGCAGCAATCAGATGATGGACATGACCCACCTCTTTCTCAATTTCGATGCTGGATATGAAAATTAAAATTGTAATTTTTTAACTGAAAGAACCCCTGGAGACAGTGATGCAGTAGTCAGTTTATAGATGTGAGGGTTTAAATAGCCACGACCTAAGAGAATTATAGCCATGTTGACACATTGAAAGACACCCCTTTCTCTTTGACTCAGCATGAGTGAGCACACTAAATACAGAGATTATTCAGTTTTACAGGAAAATCATAGTGTTTTATGAATACCGAGGAGTAGCAAGCTTTGGCAGCCTGGAAAATTCTTGAAAGTGGAGTGCTTGCTAATGAAACTGTTTAGGAAAAATTAAGGAGGTGAGACAAAGCGAATGATTTTCTATTTTTCAAAGTGATAAAGCAGGCTCAGTTGACTGTATACTTACACGTTTATCCACAGAGGAGGAGGGAAAAGAACTGGGATTCACTAGGGGACATTGGAACCCCAGCTCTGTTATTTTCAGCTGTGTTTCATTAAGAATATGATTCAACCTCTTTGAGCCCACTTCCTGATCACTGACGCTAATGCAGAAGGTTATTCTCGCAAACAAATAATTTATTTGAAAACATTGTGTAATTTGTAAAGAACATCAGAAATATGTCGGTATGATTGGCCCTATTGTTGTTTTTAATTTCCTACTTTTGTTGGGTATGGAATCAATCTCTAAGTGAATTCAATCCAAGGTGAGCTTTTCCAAAAGGAAGGATAGGTGTAATTTGTGTATGCAGAGAAGGTGAATGAGTTGTTTTAATAGTCTCATAGTGATGGTTAATTTTATGTGTTTGACCAGGCTAAAGGATGCCCGAATAAGTGGTAAAACATATTTTCTGAGTGTGTCAGTGAGGGTGCTTCTGGAAGAGATTAGCATTTGAATTGATGGACTGAGTAAAGAAGAGCATCCTCATAAAATGAGTAGGTACCATCCAATCTGAGGGCCTGAATAGAACAAAGAAGTGGAGGCAAGGCACATTTGCTCTCCTTGCTCGAGCTGGGACATTCATCTTCTCTTGCCCTTGGATGTTGGTGCTCCTTGTTCTCAGGCCTTGGACTTGGAGTCAGATTTATACCATCACCCTCTAATTTTCAGGCACGTGGACTCAGACTGGGGCTGACTCCCTTGACTTCTCAGGTGCTCAAGCCTTTGGACTCTGAGTTACACCACCAGCTTCCCTGCGTCTCTAGTTTGTAGATAGCAGATCATGGGACTTTCTGGCCTCCATAATCTTGTGAATCAGTTCCTGCAATAAGTCTCCTCTTGTGTATATCTCTATATAAACCTATTAGTTATGTTTCTCTGGAGAATCCTGACTAATATGCTCAGATTGCGGATGACCTAGCATAGAGATAGCTAGCCCAAAGATCACGTAATCTTTGGGCAGTATTACAAAAGATACTGGAAATCCAAAAGAAAACCTGTTCCCCATGGCCATCCTCTATGTGCAGAAAGATGCAGATGGGTTAGAGAAAGCTGAGAGAGAGAGAGACAGAAAGGGAAAGGGGGAGAGGCAGCAAGTGTTACAGGGATCAGAGAACGGAGACTCTTGCATCAAATCACGTAAGTAGAACTTCAGCCTGAGATGGAGCAACAGGGGGTTAAAATCTACAAATACATGAGTAGTGAGAATTTTGTTCACCCAGCTTCCTCTATGTGCATTTATTTGATATATGAATATGGGGCAGATTGGGGCTTCCCAGGTGGTGCTAGTGGTAAAGAATCTGCCTTCCACTGCAGCAGACACATGAGATATGGGTTCAATCCCTGGGTCAGGAAGATTCCCTTGGAGGAAGAAAATGGCAACCACTCCAGTATTCCTGCCTGAAAAATTCCATGGACAGAGGAGCCTGGTGGGCTACAGTCCATGCGGTCACAAAGAGCTGGACACAACTGAGTGACTGAGCACACACAGGAGGCAATTTTAGAGGCTGAGAAAATTTTAGAACAAATCCTTAACATATGTGCATACACAAAAGATAGTAAACGGGAAGTTCCTCTCTCATCTGCTAATTGATCTTTGCACTTACTTCTTGTTCAAACCACTCTTCATACTGTAGCTCCAGATACACTTCCAAGATATACATCTCACCATGCCCAAAATTACACTTTTGAATAAGTAAAAGTAAAGTCACTCAGTCGTGTCCGACTCTTTGTGACCCCATGGACTGCAGCCCACCAGGCTCCTCAGTCCATGAGATTCTCCAAGCAAGAATACTGGAGTGGGTTGCCATTTCCTTCTCCAGGGGATCTTCCCGACCCAGGGATCGAACCCAGGTCTCCCACATTGGAGGCAGATGCTTTAACCTCTGAGCCACCAGGGAAGTACACTTTTGAATATATCTACCAAAATTACATATGTGGTTTTCTTAAACTATTTGCAAAGATGTGATGATAGAAGAAGCTGAAGACAAATGTTTTAATCTCCAGTGTTTTACCACATTGTAGAGATATGATTGTGCCAATACTTTGCTCTAACATGAACATAGCTAATACGTTATCCTAAACGCTAACCTTCACAGTAGTTTTTGAAACTAAAGAACAGTGGAGGGACACCTTGGGTTTCTTCTAAGCGACCATATTTCCTTTAATTCACTTATTTTCCTTGCTAACTTAATGGACTTCAGAGTCAGTTCGGTGGGCGTCCTGATGATGTGGCTCCTTGCTTTAGAGAAAGAGCCTAGGTACCAGAGAAATACATCTGTTTATGCCCTTATTAACCCTGCTTCTTTGCTGCCTTCCACCTTTCAGGGAGAAATGGGTGGTTCAGCTTCTTCCGACAATCCAGTCTTCTTGTTGCTCTAGAAACGTCTGGCATAGATTTCTTCTGAACATCACATAACCACCAAGCCACAGGGTGTATACTAGACTGAGGTTTATTCATGACTCTAGCTCTCATTTCAAATTAGATGCAGCTTCCTTATTTAAACAAGCTCATCAGAGAGTTGAACAATGGGCATCAGATCAAAGTATTGTCCAAATAATAACCCATTAGCAATGTAACATGCTTGAAATTTGTTGTGACACTTTAAAAATAATTTGAGCCCCTGCCACATGCAAAGACAATTTCTTTTCCCAGAGAAACTATAGTCTAACAGAATAAGTCACACCTCCACCTCTTTAAAGAGGAACAGGAATATGCAATTTCTTGAGCTGTGCTTAATTGCTGAGTTGTGTCTGACTCTTTGAGAACCCATGGACTGTATGTAGCCTGCCAGGCTCCTCTGTCCATGGGGATTCTCCAGGCAAGAATACTAGAGTCGGTTGCCATGCCTTCCTCTAGGGGATCTTCCCGACCTAGTACCTTAACTAGGTACAAAAGTGTCTTCTCTCTCCATTTGTTCCCAGACATTGCTCTTGTTCCAAACGCTGGACCCTCAGGTTCTTGGTGAGAGGTGGTGTGAGCCCTGCCACTTGTTCCTTTCCTAACCTTTCCTTCCCTCAGATCTGAGGTTCTAGAAAGGCTGAGTAACTTGTTTTACTCCAGTGTAGCCAAACTCCAACAAGTTATATTCATGACAGTTCTTTCTCCCTCCAGGGCTTCTTTTCACTCTTCTCTGTTGAGAACTTGTTCTTTCTTCTTTCTTAATGCAGTTGTAATTTATTTATTTCTTGGCTGCGCTGGGTCTTCGTCGTTGCACAGACTTTCTTTAGTTGCAGCGAGTAGGAGCCACTTTCCCATTGTGGTGTGCAGGCCTTTCGCTGCAGCGGCGTCTCTTGCCATGGACCAGAGGCTCTGGAGTGCGCAGGCTTCAGTAGCTGTGGCTCGTGGGCTTAGTTGCCCCGAGGCATGTGGGATCTTAGTTTCCAGAGCAGGGATCAAACCGTATGCCCTGCACTGGCAAGAAGACTCTTAACCATTGGACCACCAGGGAAGTACCTGGGCATCCTTCTCTCAAGCAGGGTCAGCCCACAACTCAAGCCTGCTGCCTAGACTGAGATTTTTCCTCCTTTACTGTATGGAAAGCCAATCCTTTATTTCCTGATTTGGAAGATCTTTTCTTTCCCACAAGTTTTAATATAAAGCAAACTATGTTTCTTTATTTATTTTCCTCCTTGATTTTCTGATATCTCAGTTCCAGAGGTTAAGTGATTGTTAACTGTTGGCATACTAATCATGACGACTCTATTTCTGAGGTTTTTTGGCTGCTATGAACAATCACACTCTTTTCTGTCAGTTGCTGATTTCTTCTTTCACAGTGATTAAAGCTGCATTTTTAGTCTCTGGATTCCACAACCATCATTCAATTGTTCATTGAGTCAACTTAAAAATATATGGTACAGGGGTTTATAGAGAGGCTGTGGCAAGCTATAGAAATTTCTAGGTGAGTCTTGCCTCAGGTCTTTCCTTGAAACTGAATGCAAGTGTTCAAAATATATAAAGAAAAAAAATGAAGTTGCAACTTTTTTTTTCTTTTTTGCTAATTCTAGTGTTGACAGTCCCAAAGCCAGTAACTACCATACATTTATAATATTCTGAAACAGAGAAGTGGAAGACAGACTTCAGAGCAATCATTCTTATGTCTGTCTCTTATACACATCTCATCCTCTGTTGCCTCTTCTCCTTCTGCCTTCAATCTTTCCCAGCATCAGGGTCTTTTCCAATGAGTCGGCTCTTCACATCAGATGACCAAAGTATTGGAGCTTCAGTATCAGTCTTTCCAATTGTGTATGTCAGTCCCAATGGCCCAGTTTATCCCTCCCCTTGCTAACCATAAGTTTGTTTTCTGTATCTGTGACTAGCTTCGGGGGGGGGGGGGGACTGAGATAGCTTATAAAAGCCCTGGAGACACTGAGACTATGGAAGAGGTGCTGTAGGTGTTTGCAGCTTGATGTGGGAATACCAGAAGTCCTTAGAGTAGGAAACGACAGCTTGTTCCAATACTCTTGCCTGGGAAATCCCATGGACACAGGAGCCTGGTGGCCTCTGTCAATGGGGTCACAAAAGACTTAGTGACTTACAACAACAAGAATCAGAAGTCCTAGGGTCACATGCAGATTTTTAACTGGACAGTCATGGCAAGTGAAGGTCAGTGGGGTACTGATGAATCATTAGGATAAGATTGGATCCTGGGTCTCCTTGAGTGACAGTTACCTATCCATGCAGAATATGACTTCTCAAAATAGCACCTCTCTCAGCACTTGAGTGACCTTGGGAATGTCAGAAGCTCAGGTGAACACAGAGACCCATGTATCCACCTGCAACAATGAAGAGTGCTGTTACTATAGGTGGTGCTGAGTAGGTCACATTTTTCAGAAGGGCAATCACCTAGGTGAGCTTTCCAAGTGGCTTAGTGGTAAAGAATCTGCCTGCCAGGGCAGCAGACATGGGTTCAACCCCTGAGTTGGCAAGATCCCCTAGAGAAGGAAATGGAAACCCACTCCAGCCTTCTTGCCTGGAGAACCCCATGGAGGAGGAGCCTGGTGAGCTAGAGTCCATGGGGCTGTGAAGAATCAGATACAACTTAGCGAATAAACAACAACAAGGTCGCCTGGGCCCAGCTATACAATTAACAGTGGAATTCAGGCTTCAGCAAGGTTTCTGCCTAGTAATGTGGGGACTGAAAGTGTCAAGATATTAAAAGTAAGTACCTGATAAAGTTGATTGTTTATGCTGGTGTGAACCAAATTTAGCATCTGTTCTAGGCTATAGATGACCTCAACTATGGGCATTTCAGAGAAGACAGAACATAGAAGAAGGCATTCCTTAAAGTGAAAATTTCCTGTTAAAGAATGGTCTCTAAGGAGTTCCCTGGTGGCCCAGTGGTTAGGTTTCGGCACTTTTACTGCCATGGCCTGGATTCATTCCTAGTTAGTGCCCCCGCCCCAAAATAAAGGAATGGACTCTAGTGCCAGACTGGAAATACTAGTCGTTCCCAGACAGGGCACGTTTGAAGCAGAACTGCGTAAGCCACTGTTGCTGTTGTTCAGTTGCTCAGTCATGTCTGACTCTTTGTGACCACGTGGACTGCAGCATACCAGGTTCCCTGTCCTTCACCATCTCCTGGAGCCTGCCAAACTCATGTCCATTGAGTCAGTGATAACATCCAACTATCTCATTCTCTGTAGTTCCCTTCTCCTCCTGCCTTCGATCTTTCCCGGCATCAGGGTCTTTTCAAATGAGTCAGTTCTTCTCATCAGGTGGCCAAAGTATTGGAGTTTCAGCTTCAGTGTCAGTCCTTCCAATGAATTTTCAGGACTGGTTTCCTTTACGATGGACTGGTTGGGTCTCCTTGCAATCCAAGAAACTCTCAAGAGTCTTCTCCAACACCACAGTTCAAAAGCATCAATTCTTTGGCGCTCAGCTTTCTTTATAGTCCAAGTCTCACATCCATACATAACCATTGCTTTGACTAGATGGACCTTGGTTGACAAAGTAATGTCTCTGATTTTTAATACACTGTCTAGCTTGGTCATAGGTTTTCTCAGGGGTCTTGGCCTCCAAATGGCATGGACAAGCAGCCTCTGAAACTAAAAAGTACTGACCACATGAGCTTGGGTGGTGAACATCTCAACACTAAGCTGTGTGCAAAGGGGACTGATGATCAGGAAAGACTCCTGTACTCCCTGGTGCTGTATCATTACCCTGGTGTTTGGCATAACCCCATGTTGGGAATTCCCAAGGATTCAGTTCAGTTCAGTTCAGTCACTCAGTCATGTCTCTTTGTGAGCCCATGAATCGCAGCATGCCAGGCCTCCCTGTCCATCACCATCTCCTGGAGTTCACTCACACTCATGTCCATCGAGTCAGTGATGCCATCCAGACATCATTACTGAAATTTAATTTTTCATTTGCCTGAGAGAATGGCTAGACAGGATTGGTTTGATTTCATTCAAACAAGGAAATATAATAAATCTTGAATATCTGTATGGACTTTGAGTTACAACTGGTACTCTGTGACAGAAAAGTCAAGTGTAATAAGAGTTTATAATAATGGGCCTGGTTTCTTGTGGGTAGTCAAGGAAGGCGTCTCTGAGGAAGTGACATTGAAGCTGAGCGTTGAAGGGTGCATAGGATTTAACCAGCTGAAGAGGGAAAAGGATGAATGAAAATCCATGAGACAGGAAGTAACTTGATGTCTTCTGTGATCTAAAAGAAAGCTAGTGAGGGTGGTGTGTGATGGACAAATGGGAGAGTATCCCAGTATGAAGGAGATGTGTTTAGGGGTTGGATTATGTAGAATTCTACAATGATAGGCAGAGGTCATATCTAAAATGTCCTCTGGAAGTTTCATGAAGAATGATTTGAACAGAATGAGTACAATCAGTTTAGTTCAATTCAGTTGCTCAGTTGTGTCCAACTCTTTGTGACCCCATGAACTGCAGCATGCCAGGCTTCCCTGTCCATCACCAACTACTGGAAAATACACAAACTCATGTCCATCGAGTCAGTGATGCCATCCAACCATCTCATCCTTTGTTGTCCCCTTCTCCTCCTGCTTTCAACCATTCCTAGCTCGCAGTCTTTTTCAATGAGTCACTTCAGGTGGCCAAAGTATTGTAGTTTCAGCTTCAGTATCAGTCCTTCCAATGAATATTCAGGACTGATTTCCTTTAGGATAGACTGGTTGGATCTCCTTCTGGTCCAAGGGACTCTCAAGAGTCTTCTGTAACATCACAGCCCCAAAATATCAATTATTTGGTACTCAGCTTTCTTTATAGTCCAACTCTCACACCCATACCTGTTTACTGGAAGAACCATAGCTTTGAGTAGACATACCTTTGTTGACAAAGTAATGTCTCTGCTTTTGAATTTTCTGTTTAGTTTGGTCATAGCTTTTCCTCCAAGGAGCAAGCATCTTTTAATTTCATGGCTGCAGTCACCATCTGCAGTGATTTTGGAGCCCCCCAGAATAAAGTCTGTCACTGTTTCCATTGTTTTCCCATCTATTTGCCATGAAGTGACAGGGCCAGATGCCACGATCTTTGTTTTCCGAATGTTGAACTTTCAGCCAGCTTTTTCACTCTCCTCTTTCACTTTCATCAAGAGGCTCTTTAGTTCTTCTTCACTTTTTGCCATGAGGGTGGTGTCATCTGCATATCTAAGGTTATTGATATTTCTCCTGGCAATCTTGATTCCAGCTTGTGCTGCTTTTAGTCCAGCATTTCACATGATATACTCTGCATATAAGTTAGCAGGGTGACAATATACAGCCTTGACATACTCCTTTCCCAATTTGGAACCAGTCTGTTGTTCCATGTCCAGTTCTAACTGTTGCTTCTTGACCTGCATGCAGATTTCTCAGGAGGCAGGTCAGGTGGTCTGGTATTCCCATCTCTTTCAGAATTTTCCAGTTTGTTGTCATCCACACAGTCAAAGGCTTTGGCTTACTCAGTAAAGCAGAAGTAGATATAGATGAGTACAACAGTCCAGTAGAAAAGTGATATTACTTGCACAAATAATGATGCAATGATGTAAAGACATCAATAGGTATAAGATCTCTCCTGACAGTGCAATTGGCAGTACTGAGTTGAGGAAAAGCTATTTAATACAACCCCCAAGTTTTTGGCCTGAACCAATAGATCTGTGGAATTTCCATGAGCTAAGAGAAGAAACTTCATGAGGAACAGATTTCACGTGTGAGGAGGGGGATGGTAAGAATGCAGTTCTGGACTTCTATGTTGGAAAAGTCAGTGAAATAGCCAAATAAAGATATTTTATGTGATTCTGAAGCACGGGGGAGAGGTCTGAATTGTAGATATGCTTTGAGAAATGTCAACTTAGAGATGCTATTTTAGCTAGAGAGATGGATGAGGCTCTCCAGGGGCTAAAGTGCATGAGAAGAGAAGACAATCTAGGATTAAGCCCATGGAAATCCAACATTTAGAAACTCGTGGAAGAAGTGGGTCCACCAAAAGAAGGTAAAAAGAAGGCAGAAGAGCCATAGAAGCAGAAGGAAAACCAAGAGACTTTGCAGAGAAGCTTAAGGGAAGAGGGTGGGTCAAAGAGAGACTAGTACTCTGCCATGATAGCACAAAACCAGCCTAAAATCATATGTAAGTGAATGACCCTGGCCTTGTTTCAATTAAACTTTGTTAGAAAACATGCTGTAGTTGGCCAATCCCTGGCATAGAGGACTACTGAATGGCCTGGTAAGGTGAGAACTGAATTGCTCATTTATTTAGCTGCAGTAGGATCACCATTGTCCTTATTAAGATAATTTTTAGTTAATTTGTGGGAGCAAAGACTCTGTTGGTATTTACCGAAGAAAGAATGGGAGTTAGGAAGTGGAAGCAATTTATAATTTGTTCTGATGAAATATAATTTTGAAGGAAAGATAATTAGGGCAATAGAAACAATGAGATAGGGGGCTATGAAAAAAAGTTGTTTTGTTTGCATTTTAAAAAGAAACTAGAGTGAGCAGAATAATCCAGAAGAGTGGAGTGGAAAGTCCTCCAAGAAAATAGAATTGGAAGAAATCCAGAGTAATACAGAGAATTTGGTTTTTGGACACTTCTTCCTTTCTAACAGAAAGAAATGTGAAGGTGACTACAAGGGTCTGAGTTCTGGTTAGTTTGATGAGAATATGAGTACATTTGCTTCTGACAACTTCTATTTTCTACTTTTCTTTATGAAAGAAAATATTGAGAATTAAGAAAAACTATTCTAAAAGTATTCACTATCAGTGGGACAGTGAGTAAAGGGAGAAAGAAAAAAATGATTCATAATTGCAGAAATTTGTATCACATATAACACAGTTCTCTGAATTCTGTCTCCATTGTTTGTCCATTTAGGATATTCTCTGTTTTCTGAGGTTTTTTTTAAAAAGTGATACATTGCACTCTTTTTTGCAACAAAGTAATTCTATTTGTATTTGTTTCCTTAAGATAGATTCTCAGAAAAAAAAAGTTTTCTTTGTCTTAAAGAACTATTTTAAAATTTTTAAAAAGTAATACCCTTTTCTGTTAAATTAGTATATGTATAACTGCAATACTCCATTAGTATATGTATAACTGAATTACTTTGCTCTACATAAGAAATCAATGCAACATGATAAATCAATTATACTTCAATAAAATAAATTTTTAAAAATCCTAGGACTCCAAAATATTCATTTAGCATAAAAAGGCTTATAATAATGGCCTAAGAATACTGCAATTTTCTAGATATGTAATCCAGTATAAATTACTGGACTTAAAAAGCTTCCATTTCCTGAATTTGATGTACCAACACCACCCGTGGACGTTCACTCAGTCTGAAAGAATCCTAAGTGGAAGCAGCGGTCTGATCCAATTAATCTTCTTACTAGGATTTTGGATTGATGAAGTTTGTATAAATTCCTTGAATCCACGGGGATTGTCTTCACTACCATCATTAAGAAATTTATCAGTAAGAAAATTAGAAGACAGGATTCAGTGACTAATCCTACAAATAATTAGTATTTTCATTTTTCAGAGCAAATTAATAAGTCTAAAAAATGTTCACATCTTTCCCAAGCTAAAGCATTCAGTCAGGCTTGATGATTTAATTCAATCTCTGCTTGTTCATTTCTTAATTAAAAAAAGATTTTGTATTTTTTTTTTTCTGCCAGATTGAATTCATTCAGCCCTTTACTCATTCATTCAGTCAACTCTTACTGAGCATCTAGTGTGTGCTGGGCCCTCGACCAGTCCCAAGGGAGACACAGATGGTAAACTCCATCTTCCCTTAGCAGGTACCTATAAGGCAGGTAGGAGAGGGTAGGAGAGGGGCAGAAGCAGAAAATGTCACAGAAGCGTGGTAAGGACAGTGGTAGAAGTATGCACACGGCATCATGGAAGCCTCAAGGAAGGGGCCAGGTGAGAACGGGCCAAAGTCCTCCCTGGAGGCAGACACTGTAATGTGTGGGCCAAGGCGTACAGGACAAGGATGTTTGTCAGCTGAGGGGTGTAGCTGGTGCCAGAATATCGAATGACTTCCGTGGTTTAACCCCAGATCAGCAGCGTCACTGGCCATGACGACACAGTGGAGATGGTCCCTGCTCTGCTTCTTCCTCTCCTCTTCCTTTCTTTTTTCTTCTTTTATTTAATTAAAAAAAAATTAAAAAATGTTTATTGGGCTGTGTAGGGCCTTCGTTGCGCGGCACAGGCTCTTCCTTATGAGCACACGGGCTTCTCTCGTTGCCCTGTGTGGGTTTAATTGCCTGCCTACATGTGGGATCTTAGTTCCTGGCCCAGGAGATAGAGCCCACATCCCCTGCATTGGAAGCTGGATTTTTAACCACCAGACCAGCAGGGGAGTCCCTTTTCTTTTAAATCTGTAATTATTCTGAACATTTCCACAGTCATTTAACAGCAAGAAATTATACACCTTTGATCTGGCTTCTCAATTATAGCCAGAGACTTTCCAGGGTACTTTCTCACTTTTTTTCCTAGAAGACTTTCCCATTTACTTATTCATCCTAGATAGCTGCTTTAGTCTTCTCACTGGTCTCTTTAAACCATTCATATCGCTGTGTCAACTCCTATGATGTGATGGGACATCTCCCCAAAATGCAGATTTGATCACCTCTTTGTTTAAAACTACACATTCACTTCTCATTATCATAAACTGGATCCTTAGCAATTTCCATGCGAATTCCTCCTCCCTCTGTAAGTATGAGGAGGAGGCTCAATGTTACATTCTATTCATAAACTTACTGCTGCTGCTGCTGCTTCAGTCGTGTCCGACTCTGTGTGACCCCATAGATGGCAGCGCACTAGGCTCCTCTGTCCCTGGGATTCTCCAGGCAAGAACACTGGAGTGGGTTGCCATTTCCTTCTCCAATGCATGCAAGTGAAAAGTGAAAGTGAAGTTGCTCAGTTGTGACTCTTAGTGACCCCATGCACTGCAGCCTACCAGGCTTCTCCGACCATGGGATTTTCCAGGCTACTACTTAAACTATTTACTTAAAAAACTTTATTCCTTTTCTTTGATACAAAAAGTATCATGCTTTTGTTTGTCACTTATCAGTATCCTGGAAATTGTTCTGTATGGGTTCATATAGCCTTTTGCATTGTTGTTTAAGGCGCTATACTAAGTACTTCATAACATGAGTGTAGTTCATTCAGCTAGATCTCTGTTCATGAAAATTTTAGTTTCTCATCTTGTGCTGTTATAATCAATACTTTAATAAATAATCTTGAACATAGTTGAGGAAGTATAAGTTCTACATATTTAAAAGTGGATTGGATTGACAAACGGTGAATTTTATCTGTAATCTTGCTAGATACAGCCAAGTTCTCCATAGAAGCTTATTTTCTTTTTCAGTCTTGGCAAATATGAATGAGAGAGCCTCATAGACTGACCACAATGAGTCTATTGTCACACTTTTGTGGTTTACCAATCAATAAATACTATCTTATAAGATTTTCATGTATTTTTTCTAACTATCATGAAGTTGAGCATCTTCTTTTGTCCATCTGCTTACCCTATTTTGGGGGGAGGGGTAAAATATCTCTTTTTAAAATTTTTTTCTATACTATCTTTTCCCATTTGGTTCATTTTGGTGTTTTTGTTTGTTTGTTTGTTTTATTTTATTTTATTTTTTTCTTTAATTAATTTTTATTTTTTAGTTTGTTTTGCTTTACAATACTGTATTCATTTTGACAGGGGTTGAACCCTAGTCTCCTGCATTGGCAGGCAGATTCTTCACCACTGAGCCACCATGGAAGCCCCTTAAAGCAGAGTAGATGTATATAAAACATGAATCCAATAACCACTGCTTGCTGTCTGCTTACAAGCACTTGGAGGAACGTGCACTGATATGGTAGCATCAGCTCACTTTGTGACAATACAAAACCAGTCTCTGTTTGTCCCCACTTGTTCAGTTTAAGTGCTAGAAGTCCTAGGTCCCAAGACCCTGCTCAGTCTGAGTTAACTAGGACAGGTAACCACCCTACACAGAATGCTTACAACAGCCTTACCAGCTGGGAGTCAGGACTGTCCCGTTTGACAGATGAGGACTACTGAGGCTTAGAGAGGTTAAATGAATTACTTAAGTGCCCCACCCTCAGTCAGCTAGTGATACAGCTTGGTCTTAATGTCCTTCTACTATAATCTCCCCCAGGCAGGTTTTCTTGAACTACTTGTTTGGAATCTACCTTGCGCATGGATGTTTTAATTTATTTATTATTTTTGCTACACTGGATCTTCGTAAGTTAACTAGGACAGGTAACCACCCTACACAGAATGCTTACAACAGCCTTACCAGCTGGGAGTCAGGACTGTCCCGTTTGACAGATGAGGACTACTGAGGCTTAGAGAGGTTAAATGAATTACTTAAGTGCCCCACCCTCAGTCAGCTAGTGATACAGCTTGGTCTTAATGTCCTTCTACTATAATCTCCCCCAGGCAGGTTTTCTTGAACTACTTGTTTGGAATCTACCTTGCGCATGGATGTTTTAATTTATTTATTATTTTTGCTACACTGGATCTTCGTTGCTGTGTACAGGTATTCCCTAGTTGTGGCAAGTGGGGGCTACACTCTGCTTGCGGGGAACGGGCTTCTAATTGCAGTGGCTTCTCTTGTGGAGCATGGTAGCTCTAGAGTGGACTCAGTAGTTGTGGAGCATGGGCTTAGTTGCCCTGAGATACATGGAATCCTCCCAGACCGAGGTTTGAACCTGTGTGCCCTGCTTTGGCAGATTCTTAGCCACATTCTTAGATCACCAGGGAAGTGGAAGTCCCATATTAAAAAAAAAAAAAAAAAGTGTCCCAGCTGGCTGTAACACATAACTCCCTAAGGCCCATTGCCATAGAGTTAAAAACACAGACTCCAGGTGACCTGCTTCAGATGGCATCCTGGATACGTCCCCAATGGACTGCATAGCATCTCTGTACCTCAGTAGCCCTGTCTGTAAGAAAAGGATCGCTATAGCATTTATCTCATAGGGCTGGTTAGAGAATTCAGTAAGTGGGCAATAAGCAGGCAAGTTTAAGGCTATCAGAGCAGTGCTTGGTAAACAGTAAGTGCCGGGCAAGGGTACCTATTATAAGATAATAATCTTCAAAATGAAAGAAAGTAATGTAGTATACAGATTCAAATCACAGAGGACCTGTATTACTCATTTTCAAACCAAACATTGTTAAAGCTTAAAACATGGTCATGGACTCAAATAGCAGTTGCTCCCTTGGCACTTCGGACTGGACGTTCACGCTGCCTTGAAGAAATTGAAGTCGGTGGCTTATGCTGCTGCTCTCATTAATTTTAATACAGACACGACTACCTTCTCATCCAAACTGTGAAACATAGATTTTCATTTAGTTCCATGGGTTCCTGCAGGACTGAGGCGACACGCTGGAAAATATATCAATTAGGCTTATTTCCCAAGAAGAAATACTGAGCACCTGCAAACAATCCAGGGCAGAAGCCCTGGCTGTGAAGGTGACCTGAGGACTTGCAGAGCCTTTCCTTACAAACACATGTTCTTGCTCAGAGGTGATGCGTGAACTCCAGAAAGGCATCTTACAGGATTAGAGAAGATGGTTTGAGAGAAGTCTGGTAACTTTCCCTCGTTATAAGTTGCACCATACACCCCAGCTCCTTGAAATGGACAATGCATTCCACATCTGTGGTGGACATGATGGGCGCTTTTCTTGTCCTCCTTCGCATGTGATAAGTCACTTCAGCTGTGTCTGACTCTTTGAGACCCTGTGGACTGTAACCCACAAGGCTCCTCTGTCCATGGAATTCTCCAGGCAAGAATACTTAAGTGGGTTGCCATGCCCTCCTCCAGGGGATCTTCCCAACTCAGGGATAGAACCCATGTTTCTTACACCTCCTGCATTGGCAGGCAGATTCTTTACCACTAGCACCACCTGGGTAACTCCTGATCCTCTCTAAAAGTGAAAGTGTTAGTCATTCAGTTGTGTCCAGTTCTTTGAGACTCCATGGACAGTAGTCTGCCAGGCTCCTTTGTCCATAGACGTCTCCAGGCAAGAATACTGGAGTGGATTGCAATGCCCTTCTCCAGGGATCTTCGCAATCCAGGGACTGAACTCAGGTCTCCCTCACTGTGGGCAGATTCTTTACCATATGAGCTAGCTGGGAAGCCCTCCTTACTCACAATAAAAATTCACTTCATGCTTTTGGGTCTTTCTGTTTAATTTCCTCCCCAGTGAAAATTTAGACTTAGATTTTTATGAAGGTTTCTTGAGCAGAGTTCACCTTGCTACCTCTTTTAAAACAGGCAGTAGTGGAGAATGTACTGAATTTATTAAAATAATTATGTTTTAAGAGAGACTGGACAAATCTGGCTATTAAAGATTTTGCTTTCTGTTCTTGTTGCATTTGGATTTTTGAAAAGATATTTTTGTTCTTACTCTTTTGGCTCCCTTCCCCCTGCCCTTGCCAGGGGAGAACTCTGAATGCCAAAGGGTAAGTGGCTTAGACATGGTTGGAGGCTGGGGAACAGAAAGGTTCCAAATTCAGGCATTTCTGGAAACATTTATAGATTATTTCAAAGTGAGGTAGAACACAAGAACCTTTTGATCTCATTTTTCTAGGGTGGGCTTCAGAGAGATAATCTGGTTCTGGTGGTGCCTTGAAAGAGCATCTCTGGATTCCATGCCCCGGCAGGTGGTATAGGGTACAGAGAGGCTTCTCTGAGAAGGTCTCCTCCTACACTGTTGGTAGGAGTGTAAGTTGGTACAGCCATTGTGGAAAACAATATGGAAGTTCCTCAAAAATCTAAAACTAGAATTACGATATGATCCACCAATCCTACTCCTGGGTATATCCAGAAAAAACTCTAATTCAAAAAGATACATGTGCCTCAATGTTCATGGCAGCACTATTCACAATAGGCAAGACATGGAAGTAACTTAAGTGTCAATCAACAGATGAATGGATAAAAAAAGATGTGCCGTGTGCATATATATACATGTATATACATAGTAGAACATGTAGATATATAGAAAGTGAAAGTGAAGTCGCTCGGTCGTGTCCCACTCTTTGCGACCCCACAGACTGTAGCCTACCAGGCTCCTCTGTCCGTGGGATTTTCCAGGCAATAGTCCTGGAGTGGATTGCCATTTCCTTCTCCAGGGGATCGTCCCAACCCAGGGATCAAACCCAGGTCTACCGCATTGTAGACAGTCGTTTGCATGTGTGATAAGTCTGAGCCACCAGGGAAGTTGACTATTACTCAGCTATGAAAAAGAAAGAAATAATGCCACTTGCAACAACATGAATGGAATTATAGATTATCATACTAAGTGAAACAAGTCAGAAAGAGAAAGACAAATACCATATGATATCACTTATATATGAAATCTAAAACGTGGCACAAATGAACCTATCTATGAAAAAGAGACTCACAGACGTAGAGAACAAATATGCTTGCCAAAGTGAAGGGGATAGGTGATGAGTGGATAGGTAGCTTGGGATTAGCAGATTCAAATATATATACATATAGAATGATAGCAACGAGGACCTACTGCACAGCACAGGGGACTATCTTCCATATCCTGTGATAAGGCATTATGAAAAATGATGTATGTATAGGTATAACTGAATCACTTTCTGTACAGCAGAAATTTACACAGTATTGCAAATCGACTATACTTGAATAAAAAAAATTGTGTGTTTTTTTTTTAAAATAAGCTTCCCTGGAGGCATTGATTGCTTCTGCCTCTGGTCTCCCCACAAAGCACTGGTGTGGCTTTTCACTCCTGCCCTTAGCTCCCCTCCACATCCTTCTTTAAGGAAAAGGGCCATTGGTATTTTATTTAGAGAATCTCTGAAAACATGTGGCTAGAGAACCAATGAGGAAAGAATGAAGCTCCAGTTCCTGTGTCCCGCCTCCCTGCCTCTCCAACCCCTCTTGCAGACTGAAGCATGTCCCAAGCTGGGTTCTCATTCTTTACCCTCTCAAAGTATATCTCTTTCGTTCTGAAAGTGAACATCTTCCACGGTGTCTTTTGTAAGGATAAATCCTGGGAAGTGTTAGTGTTATAATGAAATAAGTCAGTTCTTCAAAAAGTAAGCAAGATTCTTTAAGGGGAGGTTTTCAAGAGGCATTAACGTTAAAGTGTTTTGTGAATCTTTAAATGGGAGGGGTGAAGTGTAGGGTTTTCCAAAGTTATTATCTTCCTGGACATGTATTTCTGGACTGTTTCATAAGATGTAAATACTTGCTTGTTCTTTAACTTTATTTTTATTTTTTCATCAACATTATCATATATAAACAATCACACCCTTCATCAGGCTATCAGTGTGTGCCAGACCCTGTTCTACATACTGGAGGTTAATCCAACCATCAACACATCAAATAAAGACTATTCTTCATGAGTTTACCTGCTGTGGGGGAGAAATACATTCTGTAGGAGGGAATGAAAAGTGATTAGAAGAAAAATAAATCCAGGTAAACAAAGAGGGCTATAGAGATGGATATGGAATATTTTATATATTTTTCCTTTTACACATTTTAAAACTCTTGATGGTGGAAATAATAAAACTAGAGATGAAAATGTTGTGAATGTTCATGGGCTTATTCACCATTTATCAACTTCTGAGTAATCTCATTTTCTTTTCTGGTGTATTTTAAAATACATTACAAACACCAATCTATTTTCAATAACCAATGCCTTAGTGTATATATCTAATAAATAATGACTTTGGAGGCACAATTACAAAGCCATTATAACCCTTAACAACATTAACGGGATTCTTTAATGCTATCTAACATTCAGACAGCATTTCTTAAATTTACTGATTGCCTTCAAATGTTCTTATAATAGCCAGTTTGCCTGAATTGGCATTTAAAAAATGTTGCATTTAGTTGGCATCTCTCCTAAGAGTCTTGTAACCTGTAAGAAGTCCTCTTCCCTCTTTTTCTCTGGAGGCTTGATTAGATTGCGTTGACTTCTTTTGGCAAGAATATATCATTGGTTGTGTTTGTACTTCCTGCCAATTGCACGTGCAGGCAAATATTTTGGTTGGGCAGTGGGGTCCAGTAGTGCCATCTTTGGACTCAGCATTGATGATTCTGATCTAGATAAGTCTTTCTGAATGATGACTTTCTAATTCCAACATTTCTTCTTCACGATTAGCTGGAAATGTTTCTGTACAGAAGATATTTTCCCTGTTTTTCATTTTGCTTATCACCTGTAAATTAGGAATATGAATAGGACCAGTGTTGCAACTAATTCTGAGGATTATATTCTGAATTCACCGCAAAGGCAAAAACCTGTTACAGTAAGAAGTACTCCTGGAGACCACACAGTCTTAATATCATTAAAATCATGACACTTAGAAACACAAAGTCAACGTGTAACACAAAATTTACTCTTTCCTCATTAGAGCTGAGGAACAAAGCTATAGTGGGGACAGAAACTGTGAAGATTTTTCCTTCGGTAAGAAAATATACTAAAATCTGAAGAGGTTAAATGTGTGTGTATTTGTATGTGATGTCACTCTCTACCCTCATGGGTTCATGAAAGGATTACAAGAAATAGTGCTCTTGGGACTTCCTTGGTGGTCCAGTGGTTAAGAATCTGTGTTCCCAATGTAGAGGGCCTGGGTTCCATCCCTGATGAGGGAAATAGATCCCACGTGCCACAGCTAAGATTCAATGCAACCGATTGTTTTTTAAAAGTTGGGGAAAAAAAGAAAGAATGCGCTTGTCCATATTTAAAAGATATAAGCTCTCTTTCCTGTTTGTCACCTGGCTCATCGCTCTTCAAAAGGTACCCCCAGCTTTTAAGAGGTGAGTTTCCTCATCCTCAGGCATAGCCTCATCTCTTTTAAGTTTCAGCATCTTTGAACTTACCTTCTGTCTTCTTTCCCTGCTCCAGTCCCAAGGATCAGTGGAAGTCCTCCCTAGAAAATTGGCTGCCCCCCTACCCCAGCTGCCTGGGTATCACCAGCTCCTACAGCCCTGCACACATCCATGTGTTATCTCCTCTCCTAAACAGGCTGTGGCTTCTTTATTTACAATGTCTTCCAGGTGTCTTGTGAGGCTCAAGTATGAAAAAAGAGTTCAAAATCCTGGTCCTCATCCACAATTGATTTATTTCCTCCTTGCCAAATTTGCATGAGTTGATTCCCTTCCTGAGACTATTACTAATATTGGATAATGCCTCTACTTTCTTTTCTCTATTTTTGGCCCACATGGCATGTAGGATATTAGTTCCCTGACAAGAGGTCAAACCTATGCCCCCTGCACTGGAAGCACGGAATCTTTTTTTTTTTTTTTTAATAATTATATGTTTATCTTTGGCTTATGCTGGATCTTCATTGCTTTCGGGGACTGCTCTCTAGTTGTGGTGTGCGGGTTTCTCACTGTGGTGGCTTCTTTTGTTGTGGAGTATGGGCTCTAGGGCACACGGGCTTCAGTGGTTGCAGCGCACAGGCTCAGGTGTTGCAGCATGTGGGCTCTGGAGCACAGGCTCAATAGTTGTGTCACATGGTCTTAGTTGCCCCTCGGCATGTGGGATCTTCCTGGGTCAGGGATCATACCCATGTCTCCTGCATTGGCAAATGAATTCTTTACCACTGAGCCACCAGGGAAGCCCAGCACAGAGTCTTAACCACTGGACCATCAGGGAAGTTCCAATACCTATCCTGTCACTATCTACTATAAAAGTAGACTATTATGGAGATAATCAGTCATTTTAGATGTATTTAATGTTGTCGTCATTTACTTGACGATAATGACGATGAATATGTGTTTTGTTTGCTATGAGACAATTTGTATGTGTTTTAGCAATCTGTGTGATGCCTAAAGGTTTTTAGAAAAAGGTTTTTGTTTTTGTTTTGGCTGCAGTGTGAGACTTGCAGGATCCTAGTTCCCAAATCAAGGATGGAACTCAACACTCTCAGTTGTGGAAGCATGGACTCCTAACCACTGGACCACCAGGGAAATCTCCAAACATCACATTTCAGTGAAAAGTCATCCTTGACCCAACTTTGATAGAATAGCAACTCTCCTCCTTACTTACCAGCATGTTTTATCTACTTAATCTTTATTTTTCTTTAAAATTGATTGATATTTGACATATTTCCTTGCTTGCTGTCTACAGCTACTAGAACATACATTCCATGAGAGCAGCAGGGATTCTCTATACTGCAGTATTCCCAGGCAGCGCTAGTTGTAAAGAATCTGCCCGCCAGTATAGGAGATGTGAGAGTCCACGGTGTGATCCCTGGATCAGGAAGATCCCCTGGAGAAGGGAATGGCAAGAGAAGGGAATGGAAACCCACTCCAGTATTCTCGCGTGGAAAATCCCATGGACAGAGGAACCTGGCAAGCTACAGTCCATGGGGTCACAAAGAGTCAAACATGACTGAGCAACTGAGCACAGTACAGTGGGATGCCTAACCCCTAGAGGGATTGGGGGCAGGAGGAGAAGGGGACGACAGAGGATGAGATGGCTGGATGGCATCACTGACTTGATGGATGTGAGTCTGAGTGAACTCCGGGAGTTGGTGATGGACAGGGAGGCCTGGTGTGCTGTGATTCATGGGGTCACAAAGAGTCGGACACGACTGAGCGACTGAACTGAACTGAACTGAACTGAGATAAGTGCCTGGCAATTGGCAGGAATTCAAATCAAGGTTGAATAAAGAAAAACACATGAAAAATATTTCTGAATGAAAAGGACTTTATTTCCCACCTCTGGGGAAAGAGATTGCTTAGATGGTTAAGTATCTAATTCTCAAGTGTAGTTTTCTTATGCATTCATTTCTTGAGATTGATACATTGATGTATTGAGATCATATATGGGCTGTGAAGAAAATAATATTTTTGTAAATAATGGTTGAATGTGTCAAACAGCCCTTTCTGGTTAAACTAACAGGGGCAAATTTTCTGACTCACTGAGATAACTACGACAAAATGAAGAAAAAATTGATACAATATGAGAGTACTTGAAGGGAAACTCAAAGCCTGTGAGTTTGTTTCTGTTTTGTAAATAAGCTTATTTGTATCATTTTTAGACTCCATCTATAGGTGATTTCATATGGTGTTTGTCTTTACTGATTTATTTCACTTAATATGATCAACTCTAGGTTTCTCTAAAATTACTGTCACAAGGTAATTTTAGGGAAAGAATTAAAGAAATGAACTAGCTGGAAAAATCAACTACAGCCATTTATTTTTTCTTGGCCTCACCACATGGCATGTGAGATTTTAATTCCCTAACCATGGATCCAACCTGAGCCCCCTTCATTGGAAACAAGGAAACTTAACCACTGGTCCTCCAGGGGAGTCCCTACAAGCGTTTTTAAAATTCTTGTATGTTTAGGCTTACAAATCAAATTCTAGGAAGAGTTTGACTTATTTCAGACAGATCACAGTCTCACCACCTGTGGGAGTGGGAGTTATTCTCAACATTAATGAACCCACCAAGATTTGACAGAATATTTCTCAGGCGAGAGAATCCTCTGAAGAGAAAACCAGAATCTGCCACATACTCCCCTCTCCCTAAAATCAATAGGTGACCACAGTGCTAAAAGACTTGTGAATCAAAACCAGGGTGATGACCTGTTTCTGTATTAAATGAGACCAGGCATATTTTCTTGTTCCTATATTAAATAATACTCAGAACAAGCACAAACAATCTTTCTTCTTGCTCCAAGGAATACTTGAGTCAGAATGAAACTGTAAACAAGCTAAAATATCCTGCTTACCATGATTTACAGTTTTCTCATCATGACTCTATTCAAAACTTTGGTCCTTGTGGTCACAAATTCCAAACTAATTCCTACTCTTTTCCTGCCTTGTAAGACCTACCCGAAAATGATCCAGCCTAGGCCATAAAACTCTATCAAAATGATACCTTGGCTGTTTTTCCTTCCATACTAATATGACTGTCAAAATGGTGGTCCCTGACTTCAGTGAGAATAATGGATATATCTGGATATATAATAATGTACATCAGATAAATAATGATGTACTCTTGATCAACTTAGCTTGGTTGATTAATAGGCTTTTCTGTCAGCTGTCTTATGAGGTTTGCCTCACATACAGAAGCTCAAAGGTACTAGACAAGAAAGCAAGATGAATACTTTCAAGTAAAGTTATCTCTTCCTCAGTTTTATCAAAGTGCAAGAGAATGTTTCTGCAGTAAATTCCTCAAAACATTCTTATACCAGCCTTTGCACACCACTTGTAAGCATCAAATCAACACTTCTTTGCCAATTTTAAAACTCACGGAACAGACTCTTTTGCCCTGAGTGGAGCCTGAAAGTATTAAAGGACTCACTATGTAAAAGTATTGGAGAAGGTGATGGCACCCCACTCCAGTACTCTTGCCTGGAAAAATCCCATGGACAGAGGAGCCTGGTAGGCTGCAGTCCATGAGGTCGCAAAAAGTCAGACATGACTAAGCAACTTCCCTTTCACCTTTCACTTTCATGCATTGGAGAAGGAAATGGCAACCCACTCCAGTGTTCTTGCCTGGAGAATCCCAGGGACGGGGGAGCCTGGTGGGCTGCCGTCTATGGGGTCGCACAGAGTCGGACACGACTGAAGCGACTTAGCAGCAGCATGTAAAAGTATAGAGTGGAGGAAGTGGTGTTGTATCATTTGGACAAGTCTAGAATGGCTTCCCTGGTGACTTAGGGGTAAAGAATCCACCTGCCAAGGCAGGAGACATAGGTTCAATTCCTGATTCAGGAATATCCTCTGGAGAAGGAAATGGTATCCCACTCAGCGTGAGGAACTCCGCCCGTGGCAAAGGTCATGAGGAAGGAGGCTTGGCATACGCAAAGGCGTGATCAAGCCTCAGGAAACCCCCTGTTCCGGAGCATCTACCCCCAAAACCAAGAGTCTGTTTTATGCTCTCACCTACACCTCTGACTTTACAGGGGGCTCTCCCCCATAACCATTTCTCTTGGAGAAGGAGTTAACTTGAAGCTCCAGTTAATAAAAATTCCTGGGCGTGACAAGAGTGTTTCAGCTTAGAACTCCTCTGAAGGTTATCTAGCCTGCCTGTATAGGTTTGTCCAGCCAAATGTGATTGTTTACAGCCTCCCAACAGCAAGCGGCACGAGATATTTTAGACTCACTAAAGGCAGATCTTTTGGGAAGTTAGAATTTATTAGTATAGTGGGTTGATGAGGAATTGTATTGGTGAAGGGTTTTTCATTTGTTGTGCCAATAATTGCTTCTAATTCCCTGCCCTTATAATGAATATAACTAGCATATAAGAGAAATAAGTATTAACCTTTAAGATTAATCATGTTAACCTTGGGTTAAATAAATTCCTTTCTTGATTGTAACTCATTACACCCTCACCCTATAGGAATGCAACTTTATTTGGAGTGTGGTGCCTGGTTTAAGAAAAAACGCCCTTGGAAAAAATAAGTTTTTTGGTTATCAGAAAGAAAGGGTCATAAAGTGTCAGCAGGCCTCATGGCCAGAAGATGATGTAAAACCCCTAAAACCTTTTTTTTATGTAAAGCACCTGATTTTGATAAAGGTCAGGACTGCTGACCCCCACGTGACTCTGTATCCATCCCTATGTGTAAAAAAGGTATATAAGCAAACCTGAAAATAAAGAAAATGGGATCAGTTTCTGGAAAGGCTGATTCCCCCCATGTTGTTCTTTCTTTCCCCTTCTGGCTGAATTTCCATCTGGAGAGTGGGTACTCACCAAGCCTACTAATTATGCCTGGGCTTCTAAGATCAGACCGGGGAGGCCTCAGTGCCTCCTCTCCTTCGGGAGAACGGAAAGACGCCTGTGGCCTACGTAGGTGGTGATTGGTATTCCACATAAACCAAGTTATTCAGCCTTCTTTTCTCCATCTAAATTTTCCCACTATACTATTATTTCCTAGTCTAATCTTATATTTCTCAATAAGCGTTTTTCTCGCCGACTCCGTCTCCACCTTCGAATCACCCTGGATCCACCGGGGCTGGACCCTGGCACTGGGTAATCCCATGAACAGAGGAGCCTGGCAGGCCACAGTCATGGGATTGCAAGGAGTTAGACATGACTTAATGACTAAACAACAAAAACAAAGAATGTTTGGGGCAAGTTTCCATAAAGAATCATCTTAGAGTTTCAAAAAACTCACAACTGGTGTGCAGCGGACACACATTTTGAATAAGGAAGTCAAGTGCATCTGTGGGGTTCTCTGTTAAAGACCTGGTTTGCAGTTACGGTGACCAACTGTGGATGGTATGATCTTAGAACTGAAAAGTCCTGTATCCTGGGAAATCTTCCATTTCCAGACAAATTTTAATTGCTGGTCACTAAAAATCTAAAATCATTAGTATCTCTCCGTAAAAGAACAATGAGCAAGAAGGTTCAGTTCTTATACTCAAGTACCCAGATCCCTTGAGGCCAAGAGCAAAGGCATTCACAGACTTGATAAGTCCCCAACATTATTAGATGGATATTTAAAAATCTATGACTTGGGAACTTCCTTGGCAGTCCAGTGGTTAGGACTCCATGCTTCTACTGCAGAGGACATGAGTTCCATCTCTGGTTGAGAACTAAGATCCTGCAAGCCACTGGGCATGGCAATATAATAATAAATTAATTAAAAAAATAAAAACCTATGACTGATCATTTTATCTCAAAGACCACGAACCAGTCTTAGTTTCTGCCTCTCATCCCTGTGCAAGGTTAGAAGACTAAGCCAGCAGCATCAGTACTTTGGGAAAAGCAGACCTTCTTACAAAGCAGCTCATCAGCCTTATTTTTCCCTTCGTTAAACTTAACCCAGAGTAATAACTCACCTCCTCTGCCATGGAAATGTCTGAGAACCATTCTTTATCATCACCAGTAGAAACCCCCAGGTCCCAACTGTGAAGGGCAGGGAAAACTGCACAACTAAAGTCACTTATCATCACACAGGTGGGATGTTGGCTGGTCTATGACAAATGACACCTGTACTGTGTACCTTGAGGTTTGTTTGTTCACTTCCATCCTACAGATTTCTGTCATTGTCAGTGTACTTTATCATGAGAGAAATCCTCAGTATTCTACTGAGGCTTGAGACTTGCCCTGACATATATTTTAATCCAAACAAAGAATCTTGTACCACATATATTTCAACAGTTGGCCTGTGGTTCTCATCCTTGTCTGTACATTTGAATCATCTGCAAAGTTTTTGTTAGTTAGTGTTGTATCAACTGTTGTTTCAACACTCTTGTTTCAGTACTGATGGCTGGATCTTATTCTAGGAAAGGTGGGTTCAAAAAAAGAAAATGTGAGTCCATGTTTCTGGGGGAAGGTCAGTATTTTTTAACATTCCTGAACTGAAGCCAGGATGGTGAAGCGTTAGATCATCGCTGTTGCTGTTGTTCAGTTAATAAGTCCTGTCCGACTCTTTGTGATCCCATGGACTCCAACGTGCCAGGCTCCCCTGTCCTCCACTATCTCCCAGAGTTTGCTCAAACTCATGTCCATTGTGTCAATGATGCCATCCAACCATCTCATCCTCTGCTGTCCACTTCTACTTTTGCCTTCCATCTTTCCCATCATTAGGGTCTTTTCCAATAAGTCAGCTCTCCGCATCAGGTGGCCAAAGTACTGAAGCGTTAGGAAAACCCAATAAAAAAACAAACAAACAAAAAAATCGAAACAAATCCAAAACAAAACAGACACCCAGGTGAGTTCAGTTTACAAGTTGGATGTGTCTTTCAGAGTGTCACTTTTTAACCAAGTGTCACTGATACTGATTTTATTACAACAAACCCAAAAATTCTGTAAAACAAGGCTACACTGAGTAATCTCCTAGGGCTGTGTTGCCTCTCAAAATTATAGCGAAAGCCAGGCCAAGGGCTGCTGTACTCAGGGAGGCCCCCAGGTGGGCCGGCTCGGAGAGGAAGCAGGTGCGCATGCTCCCCTGCTCCGAGCTGGCATTTCTCCCAGTGTGGACAGCGGCAAAGGCAAGCTCTGAAGCCGGTTTCCTCATTTTAAACAGAAACAACAAAAGGCCCAGATCACTAGGCATCAGTTTTTCTTTGAGAAAACTCCTCCCCCTCCTTCTCCAGCTGCAATTTCTTTGTTCTTCGCCAGCATGGAAGCCAGCTGTGCTTCCTGAATAATCAGCCCTAATTTGGCCAAATATTGCCAAGGGAGCGTCATGCGTGTGGTGTAATGGAGGTGCTGGGGACCATTTCCATGTGTGGATGTCTGTTTGCAGCAAGATGATAAGCAAAAACTAGAGACCCTCCTTCTTCACTTCTGGGGGAACCTGCTTCACTTTGCTGAACATACTACATCTACCTTGATGTTTAAAATATATATACCCATCTCCAGCGAACACACTGTCTCCTGGAAATAAAGTTTTACTCTATTGCAGGGCAGGAAATAGACATGTGTGTGTGAGGGATGGAGATGAATTGGCAGATGCAGACTGACAGGTGTGCACTGCTATCTGAAAACAGATAGCTGGTGGGAAGCTGCTAAATAGCACAGGGAGCTCAACTCGGTGCTCCGTGATGACCTAGATGGGTGGGCCTGAGTGGGAGCCGTGGAAGGGAGGTCCAAAGGGTAGGCGATATCTGTATGCATATGGTGGATTCGCTTCATTGAAAAGTGAAATTTAGTCACATAGTCCTGTCTGACTCTTTGTGACCTCATGGATTGTAGCCCGCCAGGCTCCTCTGTCCATGGAATTCTCCAGGCAAGAGTATTAGAGTGGGTCGCCATTTCCTTCTCCAGGAGATCTTCCCAACCCAGTGATCGAACCCAGGTCTCCTGCATTGCAGGCAGATTCTTTACCAACTGAGCTACTAGGGAAGCCCCACTTCATTATACAGCAGAAACTAAACCAATATTGTAACTATACACCAGTTTTTTAAAAATAAAATAAAACAAAGATGGCTTACGAGAAAAGATCCCTTCTCCCAGAATCTATCAATTTCCTGGAAATTGCTGAAGAAATTATCAAAGAAGGCAAATTTTGGCATGACCAAAACCATTGGTAGGAGTTGGAAAAAATATAAATCTGAAATCCACAGCCTTTGGGTCTTAGATCTCCTCCCTTAAACCACCATCTTTCAAATGACTTTCAAAATAAACTTTCTTTTGACAAAAGCATTTATTCAGAAAAAGAACTCACAAAGCTTATTTGTGTAGCATTATGCTTTTCAGGTCTATCCATGCTGTCACAAATGGTGGGATTTCCTTCTTTTTTTTTTTTTAAGTTGTGAAAAAGGCTTTTATTTTAATGGGAAATTGCATACTGCCATTGGATTCAAATAAATCAATTGCAACAGACCATGCTTGAATTAAAACATCTGTCTGTACTGGTCTTAATTTTGTGTAGATACCCTTTTCTTGATATTTTTACTTTTTTCACCAAGATAAAATGCAATAGAGAGGGCTGGGTCCAGCTATTTATTCATTCATTCATTTGTTTATTTTAGGATTTTACTTTTTTTAATATTTTTTTATTTTTTGTTGGGGAATAGCCAGTTAATGATGTTGTGGTTGTTTCAGGTGAACATCACAGGGACTCAGCCATACATATACTTTTTCTTTTTTATCAATTGATTTTTAGTGTAGTACAGTTGCTTTACAATGTTGTGATAGAGATTTCCTTCTTTCAAGGCCAAATAAAAGTGGAATGGATGTGCCTATAGCCAAGATATGGAAAGAACCCAGAAGTCCATTGACAGGTGAATGCATCTCATACACTGTATAGCACCACAAAGATCCACGATCTCTGCAGAAATTAAGTGATGACAATGGCACAGAGAAAAAGTAAAGACTTCATCATCAGACAGACTTGGGTTCCAGGCCCAGCTCGGAGGCTTATGACATGATTCTAAGACAATCTTCAAAGTCCAGTAATCGCCACACCCTCAATCATTAAATGGGAAGGATCGCAACTTATCAATGTTGCCACCATGATTTCATGAGATAAAGTTTCTACCAGTACTTTACACAAAGTTAACTCTCGGTTCCTGTAGACAGAGGTACAGAAGCTTAGAATTATTTACGTCTTATTGACATCAGGACAAGCAAGGCTGAAACGACAGCCAAGCAAAAATGCATCCTCCAAATATATTCCATCACTAGAGAAACATTTATCAAGTGTGTCTTATGATGCTTCTATTTCCAGGTTATTGATCACCTCAACCCAAGGAAATGCCTGTGAGCTATCCCTCCACCCATGCCCACTTGTTATATTAATAGATGGGACAGTTGGCACCACTTATGATAAGACACTAACAAAGTGACATTTGCTTTTTATTACATATCATGAGCCCANCAATTGCAACAGACCATGCTTGAATTAAAACATCTGTCTGTACTGGTCTTAATTTTGTGTAGATACCCTTTTCTTGATATTTTTACTTTTTTTCACCAAGATAAAATGCAATAGAGAGGGCTGGGTCCAGCTATTTATTCATTCATTCATTTGTTTATTTTAGGATTTTACTTTTTTTAATATTTTTTTATTTTTTGTTGGGGAATAGCCAGTTAATGATGTTGTGGTTGTTTCAGGTGAACATCACAGGGACTCAGCCATACATATACTTTTTCTTTTTTATCAATTGATTTTTAGTGTAGTACAGTTGCTTTACAATGTTGTGATAGAGATTTCCTTCTTTCAAGGCCAAATAAAAGTGGAATGGATGTGCCTATAGCCAAGATATGGAAAGAACCCAGAAGTCCATTGACAGGTGAATGCATCTCATACACTGTATAGCACCACAAAGATCCACGATCTCTGCAGAAATTAAGTGATGACAATGGCACAGAGAAAAAGTAAAGACTTCATCATCAGACAGACTTGGGTTCCAGGCCCAGCTCGGAGGCTTATGACATGATTCTAAGACAATCTTCAAAGTCCAGTAATCGCCACACCCTCAATCATTAAATGGGAAGGATCGCAACTTATCAATGTTGCCACCATGATTTCATGAGATAAAGTTTCTACCAGTACTTTACACAAAGTTAACTCTCGGTTCCTGTAGACAGAGGTACAGAAGCTTAGAATTATTTACGTCTTATTGACATCAGGACAAGCAAGGCTGAAACGACAGCCAAGCAAAAATGCATCCTCCAAATATATTCCATCACTAGAGAAACATTTATCAAGTGTGTCTTATGATGCTTCTATTTCCAGGTTATTGATCACCTCAACCCAAGGAAATGCCTGTGAGCTATCCCTCCACCCATGCCCACTTGTTATATTAATAGATGGGACAGTTGGCACCATTTATGATAAGACACTAACAAAGTGACATTTGCTTTTTATTACATATCATGAGCCCATTGATCCAAAAAACAGCAGAGAAAATAGGGAGTAAGTGGAGCCAGTTAATTTAGCTTTTATGCAAAACCCTCTGACAATGACTGACACTCATACATGCTCAATTCATTAACAGTCTTGGGCTCAGGAAAAGCATTTTGTCAGGAGGAAATAATTGGAGAAGGAAATGACAACACACTCTAGCGTTCTTGCCTGGAGAATCCCAGGGACAGGGGAGCCTGGTGGGCTGCCATCTATGGGGTAGCATAGAGTCAGACACGAATGAGGCGACTTAGCAGCAGCAGCAGCAGTAGGAGGAAATAATTCATTTTTTAAAAGCAGGAAGCAAAAAGGAATATTTCTGGATAATGAATCACCAACAGACTTGCCTCTGGATTAGCATTACTGAATGTTTTACAAATGGTCTGGAGGAAGGATTTTTTTTTTTAAATGAAACAAAGTTTGCAGATGATGCTTAAATCTTTTGATTTACAAATATCAAGGGAAAATAAGCTGAAGGAAGCTCACAATATGAACAGAAAAAAACAGAGAGTTAAATTTTACGATTAATAAGTGCTGATTATTTTCCTTGGAATCAAGAAATGACTCAAATAGTTTCAGAAAAATACAAGTACTGTTAGTGACATCCTGCAAAATACCAGGAAAACTTAGGTCATGATCAGGAAAATAAAAAACTGAAAACATATTTCCAGAGGAGTGCACATGAGTGCACGCACGTGTGTGTGTGTGTGTGTGTGTGTGTGTGTGTATGTGTGTAAATACCTTGATATTAAGTGCTCTGGAGTGATTTATAGTATCAGATAAGTCCCAGCTACATCTAATAAAAATTCCTTAAAGATTATCTGTTTATTTCAACCTTTTCTTGTGGAAAATTTCAGACAGGGTAATGTAGGAAAAGAAAACATTTAAACCCATTGTTCCTATCTTTCCCCTAGTTGTCTATATCCATAAAATTCTCAATTATAAAACTAGGCACCCTAAGAGGGCCTTTAAGTCTTGTGACATGCCCCTATGCCATTCTTATTACTCCCCAAAAGTAACATTTTACTTAGCTTCTGATTTTTTTCTTTTTTTATTGTGATTGAATTTGCATTTTATTTAAAAAAATTTGTATTGGAGTATTGTTGCTTTAAAACGTTGTGCTAATTTCTGCTGTACAGTGAAGTGAATCAGCTATAGGTATACATACATCCCCTCCTTTTTGGACCTCCCTCCACCCTGTCCGCCCACCTCTCTAGGTCGTCACAGAGCACCGAGCTGAGCTCCCTTTGCTGCACAGCAGCTGCCCACTAGCTGTCTGTTTTACATAGAGTAGTGCATATTTGACATAAATCTGATTTATTCTTGACAGATTTTATTTCTTTCTGTCTCTGTTGTTTTTCCTCCCTCTCTTTCTCTCCCTTTCTTCCTTTTTTCCTGCCTTCCTTCTTTTTAATTATCAAATGAACAGCCAAATAGTCATGCCAGAGCATGTGTGTATGTGTGTCCTGGAAAACCTTTAAGAGAAAAATGATTTGTAGCAAACACTTGTAACAGCACTTACTTTGTACCAGACCCTGTTCTAATGCCCTCCTGCATCTTTAACCTCCTTTGCCTTCCCCCCACAGTCCTATGCAGTTGGCATGATTCTTATGCCCATTTAAAGACAGGGAAACTGAAGCCCAGACACTGTATATGACTTACAGAAGGTCTCAGAGCCACCAAGTGCCAAGATTCCAGACCCTCTGCTGGCAGAATTGTCATCTTCATCCTCAAGCCTGGCTGCCTCTAAATACATTGATGTCTCTGGGCAAAAAAAAAAAAAAAAAAGTGGGGGGGGGGGGAAACGAACATCCTGCCTCACTCCTGAATCTAGACCAAGGGTGTTCTGTCAGTCTCCCCAGTCCATCTGTGGGATGCTTCCTTCATTTCTTGTCTCATCCAATCCTTCCCAGTCTGGGGGACATGGACATATTCACCAAAGTCAAGACCCCATGTCAGTTTCCCATCACTTCCCTGGTGGAGAGCAGATCCTCGACCAGCAAGGAGAGTAGAAGGGGTGGATGTGGGGTTAATTGTCCCTGTTCAGATGCTGTGAACTAGCATCTTCCTCAGCTCTATCTCTGAGCTACTGTTAAAAGGTAGCTGGCACCTCCATTTCCAGGCCTTCTCTGAGATTCTACAGCAGACCAGCACTTCCTGGCCACCCTCTCTGCAGGCACCAAGATTTCCATCCTTAGACCAACAATCCAGTTATTAGCCTTCCTTCTTTCCTTGGACAGAATTGTGCTGATATGTCCACCCCTTCCTTAGGTGAAGGGGTGAAGTAAGTCATGTTATAATGTGATAGTTGGACCATAAACAAAGCAGAGTGCTGAAGAATTGATGCTTTCCAACTGTGGTGCTGGAGAAGGCTCTTGAGAGTCCCTTGGATTGCAAGATCAAACTGTCAATCCCAAAGGAAATCAACCCTGAATATTCATTGGAAATACTGATGCTGAAGCTGAAGCTCCAATACGTGGCCACCTGATGCAAAGAACCAACTCTTTGGAAAAGACCCTGATGCTGGGAAAGATTGAGGGCAGGAGGAGAAGGGGATGACAGAGGGTGGGATTGTTGGATGGCATCACCGAGTCAATGGGCATGAGTTTGAGCAAATTCTGGGAGACAGTGAAGGACAGGGAAGCCCGGCGTGCGGCAGTCCATGGGGTTGCAGAGTCGGACATGACTTAGTGACTGAACAGCAAGTAAGTGTGTGTAAGTCTTCCATGTATAACTGGAACTTGTTTCTGCTAGCCTTTATAGATGATATTATTTGCAAAAATGAGATAGAGACACAGATGTAGAGAACAAATGTGTGGACACCAAGAGTGAGGGGATTACTTGGGAGACTAGGAAGGACATAAATACACTACTGATATTAAGTATAAAATAGATAATTAATGAGAACTGGAACTCAGTGCTGTGTGGTAACCTAAATCAGAAGGAAATTCAAAAAAGAGATAGTATATGTATCCATATAGCAGATTCATTTTGCTGTACAGTGGAAACTAACACAACATTTTAAAGCAACTATATGCCAATAAAAGTTAATTTTAAAAAATTTATTCCTCTGAAAAGAAATTCCATAAATGAGTCACAGTGCCCTATTTTATTCACACAATTCTGCAGTTGACACTCGGTCTCACAGCCTGTTAATAAAGGGGCAGGATGGGGGTCCAGGCATTCCTGATATCTTTTATGGTACCATTCATTCATCTGGCTACAGTTAAAGCAAAAAAGCTCCCCCCAAACTGCAAGAAAATCAAACCAAAGTGTTTCAGGAATAACTTAGAACATAAAATGCATGACTCAGAGAATAGGACCAGGGAGGAGAAGTAAAAAGAAAGAGGAAGGAAGAAAAGGTTTTTAAAAAGCAATAGCCATTTTAAAGGGTAAGAACCAGATTTTGTAGCAGGCAAGGAATGGTCAAGAAAGTGCTAGAAATCATTTACATAATTAAAAATGAATAATTTGTTGGTAAATCACACAATATTTAAGAAATTATAAACATTTGAATCATGGCCTAATTCAGCAACCTCTAAAGAAAAGGCTTCCTCTATGGTTCAGAAATAAAGAAGCTGCCTGCAAAGCAGGAGATGCGGGAGAGGTGGGTTTAATCCCTGTGTCAGGAAGATCCCCTAGGAGGAAGAAGAATCCCATGGGCAGAGGAGCCTGGCAGGCTACAGTCCAAAGCGTTGCAAAAAGTCAGACATGGCTGAGCACACAGGGCACAAAGAAGATTCAGAGTGCTAAAAGACAGAATTGTCTTTTTGGTAAAACTCAAGGTTTTCAACACTCTCTTGAGAGAAGTCTTTGGTGCTGTTCTGTATGACTCTGCCACAGAAATATCTTCAAATGCTCCAGATTGTGCGTTCTTTGATTCATTCTACAGTACGAATATCCTTTGTCTCAATCATTTAGAGAGAAGCCATTCACAGATGGAACATATTTTTCTCTTTCAAATAATGAGTTTTGCACACTTCAAGGGTGCTTTCAATGACTGTTAAGTGTGCATTGCTTTGATACAGAACCTGGGAAGTATTCAGATGCATATTTCATATCTTTATAGAGCTGTTGACTGATATGTAACAAAGGATTTAGAACCCTCAGAACAAGGTGAAAATAAGAATTTGCACTTGACTTTTGCAAGGTAACAGAAGGAAGGAAGCAGAGAGTCGCTGAGGTTTGCAATTGAACATTTATGCTTCTGTTGTGTTAAGAGAGAAATGAACACAAAACTGACAACCCAAGATTATTTTTTCAGTAAAACTAGGCTATCTCTGGCACAAATAAAGACAGTTTAAGAAAATGATTATTTATAAGGTGCTCACAGGATGTAGTGAAACTATTAATGTTAATACAAGATGCCCAGACTCTTAACAGTGGAGGACAGAAAGATTGGGGTGGAGAGAGTTACTCAGGGTGCCGATGACCAGTTCCAATGTATGGAGGGTTTCCACACATTTCCAAGCAATTCTTGGACACCAGCTGGGTGCCCTACAATTTAACTCAATTGTGATACTCTACCTGGAGATAGCATCAGATCCCACACATTCAGGGCTCAGTCCTACAAGACACCCACATCCCACTTCTGACACCAATGACAGACAAGTCCAGGTTATCACCTGTGCTTGTGATCAACTGTCTATGAATCAGAGGTTCCCACACACCTCTCCCTGGGTTCAACTGCTTTGCTACAATGGCTCACAAAAGTCCAGGAAATTAGTTTACTCACTAGATTACTAGTTTATTGCAAAGGAGACAGTCCCTGCTGGTTTTAAATTCTGATTTCTCAATCTAATATAGCTATGACCTTGGGAAAATTACTCTGTGCCTCAGTCTTCACATCTGTGAAATCGAGGTATGACTAGAAGTTACCTCATAGGGTTGTTGTGAGAATTAAGTTCAGTTAAAACATGCAAAACCATTGTCCCAGTGCAGCACTAGATGTTATAGGTAAAAACAGAAAGAGAATAGAAGCTAAAAACCTACTGTGTGTCGGCATAGAGTGAGGGATTCCAAAGATGTTATATTATCACCTCAATTATCCTTTTTTGGAGAAGGAAATGGCCACCCACTCCAGTGTTCTTGCCTGG
>SJXQ01000761.1:0-16818 GCA_006408695.1 Aepyceros melampus | reverse complement strand
CTGCTGCTGCTGCTGCTAAGTCGCTTCAGTCGTGTCCGACTCTGTGCGACCCCATAGACGGTAGCCCACCAGGCTCCCCCGTCCCTGAGATTCTCCAGGCAAGAACACTGGAGTGGGTTGCCATTTCCTTCTCCAATGCATGAAAGTGAGAAGTAAAAGTGAAGTCGCTCAGTCGTGTCCGACTCTTAGCGACCCCATGGACTGCAGCCTAGTAGGCTCCTCCACCCATGGGATTTTCCAGGCAAGAGTACTGGAGTGGGGTGCCATTGCCTTCTCCGAGAGAAAAGAGCAGTCAATGGAAAATTTCAACTTGAAGATGCAAATAGACATTCCTATTGGACTGAATGAGTAGATAAGCAAATTGGTTTTAAACGATAAAAAAAAAAAAAAAAATCAACATCTATGTGCTAAAACTTTTATTTATCAGATGTGCCCTAAAAGAAAATTTGATGTAAACCCACCCTCACTGATAAAATCCCAAATTAACTGAGTTAACAAGTAGTGTTTAAAAAAAAAAAATGAATTATATTTTAAAATCTTTTTGTTAAGCTAATAGGGCAATTACATTTAATACTTTCAATTTTCAAAACTTAATTTAAAGCAAATTATCTCCACTTAAGTAGACATAATAACGGAATCAAGCTAATAGAGTTATTTGGGGAATTCAATGAGTATTTATACAACAACTTATGGTCTTTGTTCAGTGCTATTAAGTGTAGGTTGTTATTACCATTATTAATAAATTATTTTCATTTTGTTGCAAAGGTCAGAATCAAGTTGCTCTTAACCTTTGAAGAGTTTTTAAATGGCTAAGTTATTTTCAGGAGTTCCTAAAAACAGATAGTTTTGAGGCTGTAGCATTAACACCTAGGCATTAATATCTGTAGAAACCTGTCTCCTTTATTGCCAGTTCCTTAATAGGTTGTCCACTGCAATGCTGCCATCAAAAGACAAGAAGCATGACCCTCTTGAACAGAGAAAAGGGAACCCTCCTACCGTTGGTGGAAATGTAAGTTGATGCAGCCACAGTGGAAAACAATATGGAGGTTCCTCAGAAAAATAAAATAGAATTGACATATAATCCAGCGATCCCACTGCAGGGCATATATCTGGAAAACAGTATAATTCAAAAACATATTAGGTTCATAGCAACACTGTTTACAATAGCCTAGACATGGAAGGACCTAAATACCCCATCAACAGGTGAAGACGCAGTATATATTTACAACAGAATACTACTCAGCCATAAAAAAGAACGGAATAATGGGTGGACCTAGAGATTTTCATACTGAGTTAAGTATGTCAGAAAGAGAAAGACAAATACCATATGATATCACTTATATGTGTACTATAATATTCGACACAAATGAACATATCTATGAATCAGAAACAGACTCATAGACATAGAGGACAGACCTCTGGTTGCCAAGAAGTGGGTGGAGGAGAGATGGAGAGGGAGTTTGGGATTAACAGACCAAATCTATTATATAGTGAATGGATAAACAACAAGGTGCTATTGTACAGCATGAGGAACCATATTTAATACCCTGTGACAAACCATAATGGAAAAGAGAAAGCATGTATCACCCTCGTATTGGCTGGGCCATCAAGACTCCACTGAAATGTACTTTCTGATGTTATGTCTTCAAGAGAATCTTTGCCAAGAGGGGAAAAAAGATTGAAACATATATGTATAGATACATATTTAATATTTTAATTTTTTCCTAAAAATTAAATATTTTAAAATATATATGAAGAGAGAAACCAAAATACACACAAAACAAAAGACTCTAGTAAGTAGGACTTTAATTTTGAGTATGAATAGAGAAGTGTGATTAGATTTGCTTTTTACTAAAATTTAAATCAGGTAAGCTTTTCTAAAGTTATTTGTGATGCTTTTCAGGAACAGTGATTACTTGACATTCATTCCATTTTTTATTGTTCTTTAAAAAAAATTTTTTTTTGGCCACTCACTGGGGCATATGGGATCTAAGTTCCTCACCCAGGATTCAAACCTGTGACACCTGCATTGGAAGTGCAGAGTCTTAACCACTGGACTGCCAGGGAAGTCCCTTTATTCCATTTTTAAATGGATTTATTGAGATATAATGCACATACCAAGCAATGTACCCAATTAAAGAATTCATTTCAATGTTTCTAGTAGAGTTTTAAAGTTATGTAACCAAGAGCACAATCTAACCTGAACTACTTTCATCACGCCAAAAGAAAACCCATTAGCACTCCTGAATCCTTCCTGACTCCATTTCCTTGCAAACATGAACCAACTTTCTACCTCTATGGATTTGCCTAATCTGGACATTTTATGTAAATAGAATCATGCAGTAAGTGGTACTTAGTGACTAGCTTCTTTTACTTACTGAGATTTTAGGGTCCACCTATGCACATTTCCATGATGTTTTAGCACCAAATAAATGCCCTTTAGTGCCAAATAATATCCCATTGTAAGTCCATTTGATATTTTGTTTATCCATTCATCACTTGGTGGACATTTGGGTCATTTCCACTTTTGAGCGATAAAAAACAATGCTGCTCTGAATATAGGGTCCAGGTTTCATGTGGCTGTATATTTTCACTTGTCTTATCATCATTCAGTTTTTAAATTACTTTTCTCCTCTGATGATTAAAATAATTACAGTTATCCACCATGGTAATGTTTTCTTACCTGTAAGTTTTAGTCTTTTTAATACTTTTAATTGAATGCCCACAATAAATTTCTACTGATTACAATAAAATGAATAAAAAGTGAATGAATTATCCTCAAAATCACATCAATAGTATGAATTCCATTTTTTTATGCAATGACACTTTTTAACGTTGAAAGTAGGAGATATTGTTAGACATAATTGAAATCGCTGCCTGTTTATGTCTCTAAATAATGAAAATCCTCTCTAGTGTCTTTACCTGGTAATATTTAATTTAAAATATTGTGATGATTCATTCATTTGGTTTAGTGCCTTCTAATTATCCTCAAATACTGTAACAAAAGGATGAATTTCCTATGAACACACAGCCTCAAGCTCAATAAAGATAAATAATTGAGCTGCACAATAAGAGGCTCTTCTTTATTGACATAAGAAATGAGACCTTTCCAATGCGGCGATGGTGCTGCCCCCATAGCAAACTCAGGGTGCCCTTAACACAGGGCTTGGTACTCCATCCCAGTATAGGTGCCCTCACCTGCTGAGATGCTACACGAAAGAGGGATCAGAGGGTGGCTTAGAATGAGGGTGACTCTGCTTTCTCCAGATCAGGAAGGTGCTGATGACCCTACCTACCATCTTGAAATGTAAATTTGGACAGAAAATAGAGGTGACCCCTAGGTCACTTTAACCTTCTCAGAGGTGTGATCCAGGAGAGAATGTCTAGAAAATCCTGTGTGACAGGTGACCCCTCTCAGCACCCAGGACATAAGAGGCTTTGAGAAGGGAGATACAGTTAATCACTCTGGTGAGAAAATAAGATTTAAGAAAATCAACAAGGGACTCCCCTGGTGTTCCACCTTCTGAGAAATACTGTATGGCATCCATTATATGTGGAATCTAAAAAGAAATGCTACAAATGAACTTACTAGCAAAACAGTAAGAGACTCACAGACTTACGAGAACAAGCTTATGGTTGCTGGAGGGAAGGATGGGGGAAGGCATAGGGAGTTTGGCATGGACATGTACATACTGCTATATTTAAAATGGATAACCAACAAGGACCTATTATATAGTACAGGGAATTCTACTCAGTGTTATGTGGCAACCTGAATGGCAGGGGAGTTTGGGAGACAATGGATACATGTATATGTATGGCTAAATCCCTTTGCTGTCCACCTGAAAGTATCACAACATTGTTTGCTAATTGACTACATCCCAATACAAAATAAAAAGTTAAAAAAAAACTCTTCAACTTGATTAAAAAATAAAGAAGAATTCACCCTTCTAAGCAAGGGGTCAAGGCTATGGTTTTTCCTGTGGTCATGTATGGATGTGAGAGTTGGACTGTAAAGAAGGCTGAGCGCCGAAGAATTGATGCTTTTGAACTGTGGTGTTGGAGAAGACTCTTGAGAGTCCCTTGGACTGCAAGGAGATCCAACCAGTCCATTCTGAAGGAGATCAACCCTGGGATTTCTTTGGAAGGAATGATGCTAAAGCTGAAACTCCAGTACTTTGACCACCTCATGCGAAGAGTTGAGTCATTGGAAAAGACCCTGATGCTGGGAGGGACTGGGGCCAGGAGGAGAGGGGACGACTGAGGATGAGATGGCTGGATGGCATCACGGACTCGATTGACATGAGTCTGAGTGAACTCTGGGAGTTGGTGATGGACAGGGAGGCCTGGCGTGCTGCGATTCACAGGGTCGCAAAGAGTCGGACACGACTGAGCGACTCAACTGAACTGAAGCAAGGGGATGAGGGTTCAATACCTGGTTGGGTAGCTAAGATCCCACATACCTGATGGCCAAAAAACCAAAACAGGAAACAGAAAAAATATTGTAAAAAATCCAATAAAGACATAAAAATAAACCTTTAAAAAAATCAACATAAAGACCATAAGAGAATGGAGAAAAACAGTATTCTCCCAAATTGGCTTTTTAATCAGTCCTTAACCAAAACTTGCACCTTGCTTCCCTACAGCCACAGATGTTTGGAAAGGTAAGTTGGTGAAGGTTCACGTGTCCTCTGGTAATTGATTGAAAGCAGAGGTGATGCCCTGTGTGTGCCCATGGGATGCGGGCATTGGCCTTTGGGCAACACAGCTTCCTGCTTAAAGGGGACTATGAGGTTGTTCCCTCAGATCCAGTCCTATTCCCTAGTGATTCAGGCCAGCAAGTCATGAAGGAGAGAATGTGTTTTTAAACTCGTGCTTTCAAGGTGTGTCCCTTCCTGAAATCTTTACCTCCAGAATTATTCTCTGTGGCTCTGAACAAAGACAACCTCTGCCCCTCACTTGTTATCTTCTAGAATGCAAGTGGGCTGTGGGCTTTTTTTTTTAAACTTCAGTCCAATTAATTTAGCTTGAGGCTTTTATATTTTAATTAAAGTGGCAGTTTTCATAAATATTCATCAAACACAAGTAAGTTTCCAGGGTCAACAGGCCAGGTACCAGGAAAGAAAAGCATAGATACGTTTCCCTCCCCTGGAGTGAGTTCACAGTCATGAATACATAAGCAGCTCTCCATGCAGGAAAATCTAGTGTCTGTGTTTTTATTTAATAAGAATCTGTTGGGGGCTGATAGATAGGAGGTGAGTGGATATGACCTGGGAGGCAAACTGAGCAAGGCGTCTCTATCTGCCTATGTACCTCTATCTGCCCCTTTCTGCATCTCTTTCCAACTACCTGTGGTCCAGCTACACCTACGTTTATGTCATGACTCTCGGTATATATGTATCCAAGATGTACCTACATACATAAAGACACAAATCTATACATTCATATACATATGTGTATACACATAAATATATAATATGTATGTGTGTATATAAAGTCTTGGAGGTGGAACTATGGACTGAAAAAAAGCACAATCGAAAGGTTGAGATTTATGTTTTATCTGACAGATAAGCTGAGGACTTAAACCCAGGAGACAGTCTCTCAGACAGCTCTGAAGGACAGCACCAAAGAAGTAAGGGAGGAGCCAGGATATACAGGACCTTTTGCAATGAAGACCAGGTAGTTGGAACATCAAATGATTATTGTTAATTTTATTAAAAAAAAAAAAAACAGATTTCTCAAGTTAATAAGTTACTGTGCTTTTCTATTTATGGGAAGATGCAAGAGTCTCGGCCCATTGAAATCATTTTTTTGATATGCACCTCAGCTCTCGGGGTCAGTATCCCGTTTGTTTCCACCCTGAATTCCCTCAGGGTGCTCAGTTCTGGTAACAGGGTAATGTTCTAGGAATTTCAATCATTAACTTTCTGATTGTGCAGGTCTGGGGTCTATGTGCTGATGGTCAACATACAGTTAGTTTCTTCTACCTGGTGGGGGTTTCAGTATCTGTGAAACAGCTCAAAGATATGGCTCAGGATATTATCTATAATTCTTATGAGTCGCTCAGTTGTGTTCGAATCTTTAGCGACCCCATGGACTATAGCCTGCCGGGCTCCTCTGTCCATGGGATTCTCCAGGTAAGAGTACTGGAGTGGTTGTCATGTCCTCCTCTAGAGGATCTTCCCAACCCAGGGACTGAACCTTAGTCTCATTGCGGGCTGATCCTTTACCAACTGAGTCACCTCTTGAGGAGGAGCTAAAAGCGCTTGACTTTCTTTCAAGGCTAAACTGTTATATTTTGTTTTGATAGACTGTTTTCCTTTGTTCCTGCATTTTATTGTCTGATTAAATTTGCTCTTTGGAACTCAAAGAAGGCCAAGGAGGCTAAAGCTTTTCTATAAACAAGAGGTGGGGGACATAGGGTGGAGTATAATCCCAGGAAGACCCCACAATGTCTTGGTTGGTCTCAACATTTGGTGATCAGCAGGATTAGAAATGGAATAGAGGATATAGAGGATTCTGTGAGTTGACAGAAAGTCGAAAGGGAGTTTTCCTAAAAACGTTTATCCAAGGACTTCCCTGATGGTCCAGTGGTTAAGACTCTGTGATTCCAATGCAGGAGCCTCAGGCTTGATCTCTGGTCAGGGAACTAAAATCCCGCATGCCTTGGGGCATGGGCAAATTAAAAAATAAGCAAGCAAACAAGAAACATTTATCTATAGCAGCTACCTGGTTCCAGGCTGGAAAGGAAGATATACCGCCCACCATGACAGCTGTTCCCTCCTCCTCCAAGATGAAGGAAATCCCCAGCTTCTGCTTGTCCTTGGGGCCTTTTAATTAATTGACCATCTTGGCCTTTTACTTGTCAACCCCACGTTTATAATTAGCTTCATTTGGCTTCCTGGATTCCCACTTGAACCTGTGAGAGAATTAACTAATTAAACTAATAAATCCATTATTTACAGTTTGTTTATTTTCCTCAGGCTTTGAAATGCACTTACTGTTTACCAATAGTTAGTTAAATGGTGAATTATAGAAAAGGACGTGGTTTACTGGTGGAATGTAGAATTTGCACCACCCAGGGAGCACTTCTGAAGAGAGAGGTCTAGAACTTTGGGGCTTGCTGATTCTGCTGACGTCCGATCTCCCTCAAGACACATAGGCTGGGGGACTCGAGCAGTGGAGCAAAGGGCACACGTGGGTCTCAGGTGTAAGAGAAACTGTCGTAAGAGTTAGAAACCCTGGGTCACTCTGCTGTCATTGTTGTCTACTCACTAATTCATGTCCAGCTCTTTTGTGACCCCATAGACTGTAACCCGTAAAAGGCAACAGCACCCCACTCCAGTACTCTTGCCTGGAAAAGCCCATGGATGGAGGAACCTGGTGGGCTGCAGTCCATGGGGTCGCTACAAGTGGGGCACAACTGAGCGACTTCACTTTCACTTTTCACTTTCATGCATTGGAGAAGGAAACGGGAACTCACTCCAGTGTTCTTGCCTGGAGAATCCCAGGGATGGGGGAGCCTGGTGGGCTGCCGTCTCTGGGGTCACACAGAGTTGGACACGACTGAAGCGACTTAGCAGCAGCAGCAGCAGTGTAACCCGCTAGGCTCCTCTACCCATGGGATTTCCCAGGCAAGAATACTGGAGTGGGTTCCCATTTCCTTCACCAGGGGATATACCTGACTCAGGGATCAAACCCACATCTCCAGTATCTCCAGTGAAATAACTGTCATATAAGACCTAGTTCACTCTCTAAGCCCCTCCATGTCTTCACCTCTAAGCTGTGTCAGATGCTTGATTCTGAAAAAGTTAATTCACACCACTTGGTCTCCAAATCTACATCTATGAAATACAGATAGCATACTGCATCCAGAAATTGTGGGATGGTTGAGAACCATCATCTGTTTCAGTTCCATTGCTAATAATCAAGGTTACAGCATTTTCAGGATCCCAGGTACAGAACGGTGATAGAAAGTTAATACATCACTGGTAGGAGCTTTTCAGGGATAAAGTAATGATACCATATAAGAGGTTAGTATTATTTATTGTTGCTCAGTCATCCAGTTGTGTCCTGACCCCAAGGACTGTAGCATGCCAGGCCCCTCTGTCTTCCACTATGTCCTAGAGTTTCTTCAAATTCATGTCCGTTGAGTTAGTGATACCATCTAATCATTTCATCCTCTGCCATCCTTTCTCCTTCTGCCCTCAATCTTTCCCAGCATTAGGGTCTTTTCCAGTGAGCTGGCTCTTTGCATCAGGTGACCAAAGTATTAGAGTTTTAGGTTCAGCATCAGTCTTTTCAAAGAATATTCAGGACTGATCTCCTTTAGAATTGACGGTTTGATCTCCTTGCAGTCCAAGCGACTCTCAAGAGTCTTCTCCAACACCAGAGTTCAAAAGCAGTAATTCTTTGGTGCTCAGCTTTCTTTATGGTCCAATTCTTACATCCATACATGACTACTGGAAAAACCATGATTTTAACCATACAGACCTTTGTTGGCAAAGTGATGTTCTGTTTTTTTAATGTATTGTCCATGTCTATCATAACTTTCCTTCCAAAGAGCAAGCATCCTGGCAAAGTAGCTTGCATAACTCAATGAAGCTATGAGCCAAGCCCTGCAGGGCCACCCAGGAATGGGTCCAGAGTGAAGAGTTCTGATAAAACATGATCATTTAATGTAGTAGTGTATTTAGTTATTCCTGAAAAGGTGTAACTACATTAATGAGAGAACAGGGGCACAGTCAAGGAAATATATTTTACTCTTGACTCCCTCTGTTTACAGCTGGCCATTCACAGTCTAATCCTTATAATCCTGGTGGAGACAATGCAAGTTAAATGTCTAGAAAACTTTGATCATTGTAGAGACACTGAACCACTGGATTTGGCTGTTACATTCTCACCTGCAATGGCTTTTGAGAGGACAATGTTAACAAGAATGTGAGAATTCGGAGCCTCATTGCAAGGGTGAGAAAAAACTCTCACTGCAAGGTTCAGAAAAAGAACAAAGAAGTTGGCCTTGATTAATGCCAGGATTTGGTCCTTGAATGTTTGGTGTTCTTACAGCTCAATTTGAGATAAAGCCTGGAGATGCTAATTTCTAACATAAAATTCCATCTGAGCTTAGATGCGCGACAGGGTTTGCTTCCCTTAAGATGTTCTTTTATTACTAGACTATAATTATAACAAACAGGGTACTTAGATTGGCTTTATGGAAGCAGCAATCATAACAATAATAAAAATGCAATTACATTAAGTTCACTTAACCCTACCTTGGAGTGTGTTTTAGAAAGAGGTATTGGGAGATTGGGGCTTAAGGCAATCAACAAGCTGCCTACTAAATGGCCCAGTGGACATAAGGAAGGGGGTCATGAAAGGAAGGATTTAGGTCCATGCAGAAGTTCTTTTTTATTTTGTTGATGCTCACATTTTACCTCCTGTAAACAAATAATGTTCCATTTATTCTAAAGCTTGAGGCGCTAATAGCACAGCAACAAAGGAAGGATTATTTCAGATACAGTAAGTCCCCCACATAGGAACAAGTTCCATTCCAAGAGTGCATTCATAAGTCCAATCTGTTCCTAAGCCCCATGAAAGTTAGCTTAGGTGCTCAACTAAGACAATCAGCAACACAGGACTGTACTGTAAATAGGTTTATGTACTTTTCACACAAATAATACATAAAAGACAAACACAAGAAATACAAAAAAGGAGTTTTAATCACATAATACAGGACCTTGAAAAGTACAGTAGTACAGTTGGCATCCAGGGTCTGGCATCGAGTGAGCAGGCATGAAGAGTTACTGATGGAGGAGGGGGAGGAGGTGGGAGATGGTACAGCTGAGGGGTAATCAGCAATAGCAGACAGAGGGCGAGGTGCAACTTCACTCTCACCTGATGCTGATGGAATGTGCATTCGCATCCTTGAAAGTCTGCAACTCGAATGTTCATATGTAAGGGATGTACAGTACTTAAGGAAACTGGGATCATAGAAAAAAATCAGTAAAAAAAAAATAATAATAATTAATAAAATGATAAAATAAATTTAAAATAATAGTAGTCAATTTTACCTCAGTTAGTTAAAAAAGAAAGAAAAAACGCTTGACGGTCATGGAGGCTATTTCAAGTTCTCACTTGTAGGATGGGTTTGGATCCCAGTTTATATACTCAGGTTTGGAAGAATTTTCCAAAAGAATCGTTTTTGTTCTGCATCTCACCTGCACTTCTCTCCTGAGTCCCCGTTCTTCAAGGATGCGGGAAGTCCATCTCAGCCCTTCCGGAGTTGCCTTCCCCCTTTTTGGAGTTGCTATCTAAGGATTAGAGATCTACATTGTGCTAACACATCTTGTTGAGTTGTCTCAACAAGCAGATGTTCTTTACGCCAGAGCTCGGATTTAAATCCTGGCCCGACTCCAACATTTATTCTACTTTCTGCTATCCATTACTGTACACACGGGGAGTTTGACGAGTGAAATAGAGGAAGCCAGTTTTACCCAATGGAAGCTGGTTCCATTGCCTTATCATTCCTTCCAAACATGGGAGCAATGTTTCCTGGCCCCTCTGAGCTTTTGTGGAATTCGTCTGCACATCATTTCCCTCTGCATGTCTCAAAACATAAAAATTTTTGCATGTGAATTTTATTATCCAAATTTTTTTCCCTAGCCAATGAGAGTGTTCATATCTCTTATTTAGGTCCTCTTCTTCTAATAATATTGTGAAGTGAGATTAAAAAGGTAATGAACAAACTGAGGCCCTGGGAGTTTTCATAGTGTGTGTGTGCTTGTTTGCTTTTAATATTTCCTTATTTGGCTGTGCTAAGTCTTAGCTGTGGCTTGAAGGATCTTTAGCTGTGGCATGGGAATTCCTAGCTGTGGCGTGTGGGACCTAGTTCAGATATGCCCACCTTTGAAAGTTCACAACTTGAAAGTTTGTATGTAGAGGACTTACGGTAACTGACTTACTCTACTGTACACTTGAAACTAACACAACATTGTAAATCAACTATACCCCAATAAAAATTAATTTAAAAAAATAAAGTAAGTTTCTCTGTTTCTCTATTATAGAAAAGTTTAAATGTGGAGATATTTTGCCAGATTTATTCTTCACTGACTCCAAAATACATACAAAAGGCTAAGTTCTAAGCTACATGATTAGTAGATTAAAAAATTCTTTATGAACAGCAAATTCAAATTCACTGTATCCAGCTGACTTTCAGGAATTGCAACCTTCACTCTAGTAAATAGCATGAGATCTCAGGTAATTGACTTTCCTGATAGTGCTAAAACAGGAAATACATTTCAAACAAGAATTTTATGACTGTTTGATTTAAAATATGCCCCATTATTTCTGCTGGAATCTTAAGAAGCTGGTGGCTTTCCTTATCTGGTCTTTTTAAGTCCAGCTGGGATCACTGCAAAGAATGATTATCTGAATGTCAAGACTACCTTATCTGTGGACGTCCTAGTACATTGTCATGTAATTAACAGAAAGGAAAATCGTTACCTATCTTTCCTCCTTGGAAATAAAATATGGAGAACAAAATAGCATGAGATCTCAGGTAATTGACTTTCCCGATAGTGCTAAAACAGGAAATACATTTCAAACAAGAATTTTATGACTGTTTGATTTAAAATATGCCCCATTATTTCTATTGGAATCTTAAGAAGCTGGTGCTTTCCTTATCTGGTCTTTGTAAGTCCAGCTGGGATCACTGCAAAGAATGATTATCTGAATGTCAAGACTACCTTATCTGTGGACGTCCTAGTACACTGTCATGTAATTAACAGAAAGGAAAATCGTTACCTATCTTTCCTCCTTGGAAATAAAATATGGAGAACGAGATTCAGAAAAGGCCATGAAAGTATATGTATATGTGTTGGTATGAAATACTCTTTAAGATTTATAATTGAGCAAGAAAAAGTGGGCATCAGAACTAAAGAAAGTGTGTGATTCCTTATGTAGTGATATTTTTTAAAGGATGATATATACTTAGACAAGCACTGGGTAACTATGGAAAGTGTATTACACACACACACACACACATGCATAGAGAGAGACACACAATTTAATGACTATCTGTGCACAGAGACAAGAACAGGAAGGCTAAAAGATAAAGGAAAATTCTAAACTCAGTTTCCCCTCCCCCGCTTTATGCTCGTATGTACTGTTTAACTTATTTTTATCATGGACATTATTATGGTTTTTTTATTGCATATAAACATTGATTTGTTTCACTGTTCCCTGCTTAAATAATAACAATAGCAGCATTTATGTTACAAAACACTTCTTTCTTATGTGTCAGGCATTATACTTGTAAAGACTTCATGTTGTTTCATAACATTGCCACAGAAAAGGTAAAAGTTAGTTAGTCCCATTTTACAGGTTGGGAAGTGGAAGCTGAGGGAGATTAATAAGTATCGAAACACAAACTACTACTTACTCAAGTTTGAAAGCCTATGCCTGCTTAACCACTGTGCTCTCAACACTTTCCGTTTCAAGCAGATTACAGGCTGAAATCACACACACACATTTTTATAACTCATTAACTCAAATCTCTAGTGTTTTCCAGGTTGTACTAAGGAAAATTGGGCTATCGGTTTAGGATAATTTCTAGGAAGAAAGTTTTTATTGGAGCTTAAGTGCCTTAGACTTATTTCCTATTTTAACACCTTCCATCTCAATAATCAAAAAATGGATTTGTATTCATTTTTCCAAGTTGCTGAAATTGCTTTTTAAAATAGTGATGTGTGTTTCACAGCAGCTAATTTCTGCACCTGTAATATTCCCACTCCATCACCAATCTTTTGACTAAATTGCCTGATGACAATTTGCATATCATTCGATCATTACTTGCAAATTTCACTAGTAAAGTTCAGGTTGGAGCGGTGACATTTTCCTCAGATAAGTGGTTCAGTGAAGTCAGATTGCATTTATTGATCTAAAATTAAGTAAATATTTGATAAAATCCACCGTGTATCCCATTTGAGGACAAAAAAGAACTCAGTCCCCAGAGCTCAGTATAAATGTTCCAGAGAAATTTTATGTTTAATTTTTTAATTCTTATTAATATAATGATTAGTGGTAACAGTGACTGTAATTTTTGCAAGACAGATCTGAATGGAGCAATTAATGCTGACGTAGGAAATCTATGTTTTCCAAATTCTTCTAGGAGACTTAACTCTGGGAGAGGAAAAAGCTAGGTCTCATAAGTGAAAAGCAAATTAGTTTGTGGCATCTGGCCCCATCACTTCATGGGAAATAGATGGGGAAACAGTAGAAACAGTGTCAGACTTTGTTTTTTTGGGCTCCAAAATCACTGCAGATGGTGACTGCAGCCATGAAATTAAAAGGTGCTTACTCCTTGGAAGAAAAGTTATGACCAACCTAGATAGTATATTCAAAAGCAGAGACATTACTTTGCCGACTAAGGTCCGTCTAGTCAAGGCTATGGTTTTTCCTGTGGTCATGTATGGATGTGAGAGTTGGACTGTGAAGAAGGCTGAGCGCAGAAGAATTGATGCTTTTGAACTGTGGTGTTGGAGAAGACTCTTGAGAGTCCCTTGGACTGCAAGGAGATCCAACCAGTCCATTCTGAGGGAGATCAACCCTGGGATTTCTTTGGAAGGAATGATGCTAAAACTGAAGCTCCAGTACTTTGGCCACCTTATGCGAAGAGTTGACTCATTGGAAAAGACCCTGATGCTGGGAGGGATTGGGGCAGGAGGAGAAAGGGACGACCGAGGATGAGATGGCTGGATGGCATCATGGACTCAATGGACGTGAGTCTGAGTGAACTCTGGGAGTTGGTGATTGACAGGGAGGCCTGGCGTGCTGCGATTCATGGGGTCGCAAAGAGTCGGACACGACTGCACGACTGAACTGAACTGAGTAATCTTAGAAAACACTCATCTGTTTATATTTTTAAGCACAAGCAATATGAAACTGATCAACAGTGACTATCTTTTATTTCAATTTTTATTGTGGTCAGTTAGGGATGGAAGTGAGGCTCTTCAGAAGACACTAGTGGTAAAGAGCTTGCCCCCCAATGCAGAAGATGCAGGAGACGCCAGACTCAGTCTGATCCCTTGGTTGGGGAGATCCCTTGGAGGACGGCATGGCAACCCTCTCCAGTATTCTGGCCTGGAGAATCCCATGCACAGCAGAGCCTTGCAGGCTACAGTCTACAGGGTCGCAAACACAACTAAAGCGACTTCGCACACACAGAAGAACTAAAGTGAGATGATTACAGCTCAAAGCGGACAGACCATGACAGCAGCAGGTGGGAACTGTGAACCCCCAATCTGTCTGATCTGAGCCCCACCCCAGGAGACTGGAGTTACCCCTGCTGCAGAAGGAGAAAAATGAACCAAGTGGTCTCATTCTACTCTCAGTGTGGGTTGAGTCAGAGAGGGGACAGTCATCAGCACAGAAACAGAAGCCATGAAGAGAGACCCAGGGAGACACACGTGGGAAACACCAAGGGAACCTGGGAGGCTGGGTGCCTGCCACGTTTGTGAAAAATGACACCCATTTTGAATCTGTCAAGGAACTTAGTCATATAATTTTTTCAAATCATTGGACTAACGTCTTTTTTTTTATTAGCTGAAGTATTTACTATTATGAGTCTTTACTGAAGTATAGTTGATTTATGATTATCTTGTTATAATGAAATATACAATTGTATTCGTTGCAGGTGTAAAACATAGTGACTCAGTGCTTTTGCAGACTATATTCCATTGTAGCTTATTATTAACACAAGATAACAGGCATCACTCCCTGGGCTCTGCAGTATACTTTGTCATGTGTCTGTTTTATCTTGTTGGAGTATGATTGCCTTGCAATGTTATTTTCCACTGTACAGTGAAGTGAATCAGCTATGTGTATACATATATCCTGTCCTTCTTGGACCTCTCTCTTACCTGCATCCCCTCATCCCACCTCTCTAGTTCTTCACAGAACACCGAGCTGAGCTCCCCGATCTTGTTATAATGAAATATACAATTGTATTCGTTGCAGGTGTAAAGCATAGTGACTCAGTGCTTTTGCAGACTATATTCCATTGTAGCTTATTATTAACACAAGATAACAGGCACCACTCCCTGGGCTCTGCAGTATACTTTGTCATGTGTCTGTTTTATCTTGTTGGAGTATGATTGCCTTGCAATGTTATTTTCCACTGTACAGTGAAGTGAATCAGCTATGTGTATACATATATCCTGTCCTTCTTGGACCTCTCTCTTACCTGCATCCCCTCATCCCACCTCTCTAGTTCTTCACAGAACACCGAGCTGAGCTCCCCGTGCTACACAGAAGCTTTCCATCAGCTATCTATTTTACCCATGGCAGCGTACATATGTCAATCTCAGTCTCCCAAAACATCCCACTCTCCCCTCCCCATCACCCACATCCACATGTTCATTCTCTGTGTCTCTATTCCTGCCCTGCAAATAGGCTCATCTGTACCACTTTTACAGATTCCACATATATGCATTAATATATTTATTTTTCTCTTTCTGACTTACTTCACTATGTATGACAGACTCTAGGTCCATCAACATCTCTACAAATGACCCAATTTCATTCCTTTTTTTATCAAAAGTCAAAGTGTTAATTGTCCAGTCACGTCCAACTCTTTGCAACACCATGGACTGTAGCTGGCCAGGCTCCTCTGTCCTTGGAATTCTCCCAGCAAGAATACTGGAATGAGTTGCCATTCTTGTCTCCAGGGGATCTTCCTGACCCAGGGATTGAACCTGAGTCTCCTGCATTGCAGGCAGATTCTTTACCATCTGAGCCACCAGAAAGTTCCTTTTTGTAGCTGATTGTATATTTGTATGACATCGCATATTTATACTACGTCTTCTTTATCCATTCATCTATTGATGGGCATTTATTTTGCTTCTATGTCCTGGCCATTGTAAACACTGTTGCTGTGAACACTAAGGTGCTGTATTCTTTTGAATTACGGTTTTCTCAGGGTATATGCCCAGTAGTGGGATTTCTGGATCGTAGATGGTAGTTCTACTTTCAGTTTTTTAAGGAACCTCCATACTGTTCTCCACAGTGGCTGTATCAGTTTATACTTCCACCAACAGTGCAAGAGGGTTCCCTTTTCTCTACACACTCTTCAGCATTTATTGTTTATTTATATTAGTCTGTATCTTAATCCTCTGCCCTAATTTGTCTCTCCAAGTTATGAGACATTATCAAACATTTATTCATGATTTCCATAAATATTTACTGGATGTAACAATTAGCTTTTGATAACCAACAAAATCTTTACTTGATTAAAAACACAATCATTAGCTTGCTCATAATTTTATAGGCTGGCAATTTGGGCCAAGTTGATCCGGTACTACCAGACTATAATTCATGTGGCAGGTGGGAGGTGGTATCACTCATGAATTCATGGTCAGCTAACAATTGGCAACACTCACATTTCTCATCATACGAAGAAATGGGAAAACATGATCCAGTAGGAGAAGGAAATTGATCAATAGAAATAGACACAGGAATAACACAGGTGACAGAAGCAGAGCAAGGCTATTAAAGCAGGTATTATAGCTATATTTCAATGTCCAAGAAGGTATTGGAAAGTGTGCGTGTAAGTAGAGATATGGAAAGAATGACCCAAAGATGACCTCTAGAAATTAAATACATGTGTTTCAAAAAACATCTTTTGAAAATGGCTCTAGTGTTTTTATCTTGGTGATGGGATTAGTTAGAATCATTAATTTTCTCTTAAATTTTTGGTGTTTTCCAAATTTTCCCTGATAAGCATATTCTCAGTTCAGTTCAGTTCAGTTGCTCAGTCTTGTCTGA
>SJXQ01000760.1:174422-319017 GCA_006408695.1 Aepyceros melampus | reverse complement strand
GGAGCCTATCCAGGGCCCCCTGTTGCATTTAGTTATCATGTTTCTTCTATCTCCCCTGCACTGTGAGAGTTTCTCTGGGATTTTCTTGTTTTATATGACCTTGATACATACACAGAGGAATGGCCAGGTATCTTGTGGATCGTCCCCTCAGTTTAGGTTTGTCTATTTTTGGCTATTAGTTTTTTTCGTGATTAGACTAAAGCTATGGAATTTTGGAAGAAATATCATCAGAGTAAAGGATGCTCTCACTTTTGGTGGTGGTGCAGTGGTTTAGAATCTGCCTGCCAGTGCAGGAGACACAAGATCCATGGGTTTGATCCTTGGGTCAGGAAGATCCCCTGAAGGAGGAAATGGCAACTCCCTCTGGTATTCTTGCCTGGAAAATTCTATGGACAGAGGAGCCTGGTGGGCTACAGTCCATAGGGTCACAGAGTCAGACACGACTGAGCACACACCCACACAAATGCTCTCATCATTTCATATCAGGGGTCCCACACTGGTTTGTAGCTGTATATCTATATGTTTGCTTCTTCATTAATGAGAGAGTCCTGGGTTAAATTGAATGTGCTAGCACTTCCTGGCTATGGAATTTTGGAAGAAATATCATCAGAGTAAAGGATGCTCTCACTTTTGGTGGTGGTGCAGTGGTTTAGAATCTGCCTGCCAGTGCAGGAGACACAAGATCCATGGGTTTGATCCTTGGGTCAGGAAGATCCCCTGAAGGAGGAAATGGCAACTCCCTCTGGTATTCTTGCCTGGAAAATTCTATGGACAGAGGAGCCTGGTGGGCTACAGTCCATAGGGTCACAGAGTCAGACACGACTGAGCACACACCCACACAAATGCTCTCATCATTTCATATCAGGGGTCCCACACTGGTTTGTAGCTGTATATCTATATGTTTGCTTCTTCATTAATGAGAGAGTCCTGGGTTAAATTGAATGTGCTAGCACTTCCTATATTCACTAATGTATTTTTTAACAGCACATTAATTAGTTCTCTCCCTTGCTAAACTGAAAGTGAGGTGAAGGTGTTAGTCAGTCAGTCATATCCGACTCTTTGTGACCCCGTGGATTGTAGCTAACTTCTGTCCATGGAATTCTCCAGGCAAGAATACTGGAGTGAGTAGCCATTCCCTTCTCCAGGTGTTGAACTCAGGTCTCCGGCAGTACAGGCAGATTATTGTTAGTCAGTCAGTCATATCCGACTCTTTGTGACCCCGTGGATTGTAGCTAACTTCTGTCCATGGAATTCTCCAGGCAAGAATACTGGAGTGAGTAGCCATTCCCTTCTCCAGGTGTTGAACTCAGGTCTCCGGCAGTACAGGCAGATTATTTACCTTCTGAGTCACCACTAGTTCTCGCCCTTGCTAGATTAGGAGCCCCTTAAAACTAGACTTGCCTTGCTCATTTGTTTCTCCATGCCCTCTGCACTAAGCCCAGCACTTTGGTGTAAAGAAATTTCAAATAAAGATTTTGAAATTCATGTTAAATTAATTGTTCAGTCTTTTTTTATAGCTATTTTCAAGGGCCTGCTAGGTTTAATGTGCTCACACAAAGAAAGTAGCTGGCAAGGCACAGACTCTTTTACTTAAGCTGATAAATGGTTATACTTTGTGGTAAGTACAAATAAGACTCAAATTAATGCTCTTTCCTGTTTATGGACATTAGTCCAACTTGATCTTCACAGAACAGAGACTTACTGAAGCTCTATTGAAGCTGTCTCTCTTAATGGTGCCCCCGGGGTCTGGACTAGGATTTCTTATTCATTAGAAGTTAATTCCTTCGCTAGCAGACACTCTGAGTGCTCCTGGCTTAGAGTGAACCTGGTCTAGCAATTTATGGCACAGGGGAACTAAAATGGCAGATGAAAGAGGAAGTGACACAAAAAGGCTCCCAATTAGAAAATTGACACAGGTGATCGACAACAGGGCTGCCAAAAACAGGACACAACCTAAAGGCCTTTAACAGGCAATGTTTACATACATTATAAAACTAAATATAATAGGAATTATTACAATTTTTTTTAAAAAGAAACTTTAAGGGTTTAATTTTGGGGGTTTTGAGACATACATAGTATTTACAGGAAGAAATGTTAACACTGACATGCAAAGTAGAATACAAAGAATATCTCCAAACCTACCCACTCTTTTTTTTTCTATTTGCATGGGTGATGTCTAAGAGAGATGGAAAGATTGACATTGTCAGAATAGAGGGACAGATAAAATGTATACATCCTGGTCTTTCAACAAAATTGGGTTATTCCATACACATTATTTTGTAGGCTTTCATGGTTTATGTAAGCAATGAACACATTTTTGGATATTCAGCTTGCTTCAAATAGTTAAGGTTTATTGAAAGTTTAGATGTTTCAAATTTTCAGGCTCAGTTTCAAATTTCAATGGAGTAACTGAAAATCAGTTTGAGTTAAAAAAAAAAGTAAGATTTTTTTAAATGACCAATTTATTTAAACAATTTAATACTCCACTTAGTACCACTACTACAAATATTAAAAATCAGTGTTTGTTGTTTAATATTTTTATTTTAATGTTGACTATTTTAATATTGAATGTATTAAAAATACCTTATGGTGGATCAGGATTAACACTGGTGAAGGGCTTCCTTGGTGGGATGAATCTGCCTGCCAATGCAGGAGAGACACAGTTTCGATCCCTGGATCAGGAAGATCTCCTGGAGAAGGAAAGAGCAACCACTCCAGTATTCTTACCTGGGAAATCCCATGGACAGAGGAGCCTGATGGGTTATAGCATGGGGTCACGAAGAGTTGGACAGGACTTAGTGACTAAACAACAATAACAACATAAAGAACGACAGCCAGATATATTTATTCTTTTATTCATCATGAGTTTCATCCAATTATTTTGGTTTCTCCCCTTACAATTTATCTCTTAAGCTCTTTATCATGCATTTTTAAAGTATATATAGTCACTAGTTTATGATTTCCATAAGGCTCTCTAAACAAACAATATAACAGTAATAATAACAGTTTAGAATTGTGTTTACCGAATGTGAAGGATTAGGCTAAGATTTTTACAAATAATAACTTACATAATCAATACAGTAGCACATTGGTCTAGGTATTATCTATCCCTTTTCACTGATGAGAAAACTGATAGTCTAGAGAACATTCTAAAGGTCACAGAGATCGTAAATGACACAGTACTTTGAACTGAGGAGTTTAGATCGACACAGCCCCAGACTTTTCCAAATGTTGTTTATACTGGCTCTGAAAACTCTACTGCCTTTCTTCCCATCCTCGTTGCAAATGTGCTTTCTACCTATGACATCATTTGTTAGGAAATGTATGTGGTTCAATTTAATGCCCGAGAGGTGGTGAGTATACTTTATGTTTAGTTTACTTCTGATCTCATAAAAACTAACCACTCAATTTTCAGGACCTCTCACTTTCTGAGTTGGCCCACACTCTGTTAGTGGTGTGTGTTCTTCTCTAAATAAACCCACTTCTTATGTATCACTTTGTCTCTCACTGAATTCTTTCTTGACAAGATATCAAGAACCCAAGCTTCATCAAGTCCTGAGGCCAGTAAGCAATCTCAGTTAAAAGACTGTGGGTTCAAGTTTCAGTCTGAGTTGTACAGTTTCACAAATATTTGCTCTGTTTCTCCTTATCCTATGAAACCCTTTCTGATTACTTCAAGTGAAAAGAATCACACACTTTCCTGCATAGACTCAAGTCTTAGTACACCTATTTTACTTTCCTTTGTGTACGTATACCTGTTTCTCAGGTCATTCAGTTCAGTTCAGTTCAGTTACTCAGTCATGTCCTACTCTTTGCAACCCTATGGACTGCAGCACGCCAGGCCTCCCTGTCCATCACCAACTCCCGGAGATTACTCAGACTCAGGTCCATTGAGTTGGTAATGCCATCCAACCATCTCATCCTCTGTCGTCCCCTTCTCCTCCCACCCTCAATCTTTCCTAGCATCAGAGTCTTTTCAAATAAATCAGTTCTTCACATCAGGTGGCCAAAGTATTGGAATTTCAGCTTCAGCATCAGTCCTTCCAGTGAATATTCAGGACTGATTTTCTTTAGAAAAGGCTGGTTTGATTTCCTTGCTGTACAGGAACTCTCAGGAGTCTTCTCCAACACCACAGTTCAAAAGCATCAATACTTCGGTGCTCAGCTTTCTTTGTAGTTCAACTCTCATATCCATACATGACTCCTGGAAAAACCATAGCTTTGAGTAGATGGACCTTTGTTAGCAAAATAATGCCTCTGTTTTTTAATATGCTGTCTAGGTTGGTCATAGTTTTTCTTCCAAGGAGCAAGCATCTCTTAATTTCATGGCTGCAGTCACCATCTGCAGTGATTTTAGAGCCAATAAATAAATAAACATATAAAGTCTCTCACTGTTTCCATTGCTTCCTCATCTATTTTCCATGAAGTGATGGGATCAGATGCCATGAATGGCATCACTTAGTTTTCTGAATGGTGAGTTTTAAGCCAACTTTTTCACTCTCCTCTTTCACTTTCATCAAGAGGATCTTTAGTTCTTCTTCATTTCTTTCATAAGGGTGGTGTCATCTGCATATCTGAAGTTATTAATATTTCTCCTGTCAATCTTGACTCCAGCTTGTGCTTCCTCCAGCCCAGCATTTCTCATGATGTACTCTGCATGGAAGTTAAATAAGCAGGGTAACAATATACAGCCTTGACATACTCCTTTCCTTATTTGGAACCAATCTATTGTTTCATGTCCAGTTCTAACGGTTGCTTCCTGACCTGTATACAGATTTCTTAGGAGGCAGGTCAGGTGGTCTGGTATTCCCATCTCTTTCAGAATTTTCCACAGTTTATTGTGATCCACACAGTCAAAGGCTTTGGCATAGTCAATAAAGCAGAAATAGATGTTTTTTTCTGGAACTCTCTTGCTTTTTTGATGATCCAGCAGATGTTGGCAATTTGATCTCTGGTTCCTCTGCCTTTTTTAAATCCAGCTTCAACATCTGGAAGTTCATGGTTCATGTACTGTTGAAGCTTGGCTTGTAGAATTTTGAGCATTACTTTGTTAGCATGTGAGATGTGTACAATTGTGCAGTACATTAACATTCTTTGGCATTACCTTTCTTTGGGATTGGAATGAAAACTGACCTTTTCAGATCATTACTACATCATTGAGAATAAAGCCTGACTTGAGTTTTCAGTAAGAGAACCACAAAACAGTCCTTATGGCTCTATTACTACTGCAACTGCAGCACCTCCAGCCCTTTGAAATTTTCTCTCCTCAACTATTTCTGTAAGACCTGGGGCTGCCTCATATCTACTCGGTTCATGTAAACAATTTCTTTCTGTCTATGTGGCATCTTCCATTTTATTTCTCACCATTACCTGCATAAAGATGGAGCTGAGGATTTTGAAGATGGTGGAAAGGACCAATGTAAATGACAAAGCAATATACCAAACTCCCTGTCAGTACTGCCCTAGGAGCTGTCACCTGCCATCTTGGAAGCCACAGTGAAATTCTTCCAACATTGCTCCTGCTGAAGCCTTTCAACCTTTGTCTATAGTCTCTGAAAGCAAAATACTTGAACTTCTAATTTCTGCCCTCTAAGATTTAGGTGCTGTAGCTCTTTCAGTTTTTAGCAACCATTCCTCCGATCCTAAAATTAAGTATATGTTCATAGGGAAGGGGTTGTGTGATCATCTAATCCACCTTCCTTGATCTTCCTTCAAAATAGCTTGATTCTCAGACTTTGTTCTCAGATCAAACTGCTATGATTTGATCCTTTCCCCTGAGATTTGGGCTATTTTGCTAAATGCTCCTCAAGCACACGTGCAACTAGATTATTGGCAGAAAGACCCTCTAGTCTTCAAGGTATGCTCAGGTATCCATGAATACTGGAATGCCCTCTAAAATTACTTTATGACTTATTCTAGCATTCTGTCATGATCTACCATGTGTCTTTCTATCTGAATATTCTATAAAGTCTTTGAGAGCAGGAGGTAATTTCTGTAAATATCCCAGAATGACTGTTATGCTTTGTACAAAGTAAGAGCTAAATAAGTCATTTTTTAATGAATGCAGCTGGGTCATTTGTAACCTGGAAAATTTTCTCCCTATGCAGTTAATGTAAGGGTTAACTTCAGTGTTCAGAGAGCTCCATATAGCGCAAAGAAAGTACAAATAAGTGTGGATGGCCAGCAGGTTCTGGAACTCTGTCAACACGTTTCAGGATGTTTATTCAAATCTGCCATTTTCTCCATGCATACACAAGCACACTCAGGGTTGATGTGCCCTGGGAGAACTGGCATTCATCAAGGTTTCTAAGCCATTACTTTTTCTATGGACCCTAGCTGATGCTTCCTTCAGAAAATGTGAAAGGCCTGCTAATTTCTTCCAGGGAAAGAGCAACAGAGGCACAAAAGTTGAAACCTGAAAGGTCATCCTGTGGAATATACAAGGGCAGGGGTAACTCCTCAAAATAAGAAAATGAAAATGAATTCATTAGATCATCAGTGTTCCACTGATAATTCTTAATACATATAGATATTTGGTTCTCACTGAAAAAGAATTTTATTTTATTTATTTATTTATTTTTGGCTGTTTGTATTCTTTTTTTTTTCTTTAAGTAATTTTTATTTTTTAGTTTGTTTTGAAAAAGAATTTTAAAATTTAGCATTTGTCTGTTTTGAGTGATTAAAATCTCTATCTTTTTAAAAAATATCATGGATAAGAATAATAAATAATGATAATACAGGTGGCGCAGTCGTAAAGAATTCACCTGCCCATGCAGGAGACGTAGGAAGATCCTATGGAGAAGGAAATAGCAACCCACTCCAGTACTCTTGCCTGGGAAACCCTATGGAGAGAGAAGCCTGGTGGGCTACAGTCCATGGGGTCGCAAAGAGTCGGACACAACTCAGCGACTAAACAATAACAAATTTCTTTTACATTGTTATTGAGTTTCCTGAGGATGACTAGGAACTGAGGAACTAAGTTCAAAATCAAGGCTTCATCAAGGTTCTCTCAGAAGGCTCTAAAGAGGAAAACTTTCTTGCCTGTGCCAGCATCTGCTGATTCCCAGCAATCCTTGCCATCCCTTGGTTGTAGGTTGTTGTTGTTGTTCAGTTGCTAAGTTATATCCAGCTGTCTGTGACCCCATGAACTGCAGCATGCCAGGCTTCCCTGTCGTTCACCATCTCCCAGAGTTTACTCAAACTCATGTCCATTGAGTCAGTGATGCCATCCAACCATCTCATCTTCTGTTGTCCCCTTCTCCTCATGCGTTCAATCTTTCCCAGCATCAGGGTCTTTTCCAGTGAGTCAGCTCTTCACATCCAGTGGCCAAGTTACTGGAGCTTCAGCTTCAGCATCAGTCTTTCCAATGCATATTCAGGTTTGATTTCCTTTAGGATGGACTGGTTGGATCTCCTGGCTTCCTGGTGCATCACTCCAATCTCTGCCCCCATCTTTACATGGTTATCTTCCTTCTGTGCATCATCTCCTCTTATTATAACGTTACTCATCATTGGACTTAACTCATTACTGGACTGAGTTTTTGGTTAGATATGAATTTAGAGGAGACACTATTGAAAGGCAACTTCAGGGTTCTATGGCCAGAACTAGAAAACAAGCATTTCAATCAACCCAGAGTCCACATCCTAATGGACTGTAAACACTCCACTAGTAGCTCAAAGGGCTTCTTGGTGAGAAAAAGCCTTTCCTCCATCACAACACTTTACTGCCAACTGCAGAGAAGTGCATAAATCTAAGATGACTATACATGGGAATGGGTTCCCACAGAGTGAATGGTCCACATTTTCTGCAAACATATGTAGCATCTGTGACATTGAGACATTCAGCTTCTTTTCTGGGCCCCTCCCTGGGAATCCATAGGAACACCTGGGAGCAGAAAATGTGCAAAAGACTTAAATTTCATGTGAACGAGGCTAGTGGGATTGCAGGCCATCAAGAATGGATAAGAAGGGCACAATATGTGAGCAGATTTATACTCATCAACTCTTTAAGATATGAAATAGGAATCTCTGGAGTGTAAGTTTTTCTGAAAAATCTTTAGATAAATCTTTTACCTAAACAATTCCAAGAGAAGTTCAAAGCAATCACATTTTGCAAGTAATTTACACGGACAATTTAGGTGAGGTAGGGGTACCTGAAGAGTTGAGAAAATGGCCTTCTTTCTCTTTGTAGCCTTTGTGGCAGGAAGTTTCTGTTTTGTTTTGTTTTGACATGCTTGATCCCAGAAGTCCCCCAGTTTCTCAGTATATCTTGTATCCAACTGCTCAAGGATGAATTAGGAAGGCTCAGGAAGCAGGTGGTTTGGAGGTAAAAATCTTCCATGTTTTGTTTGTTCTAATTATTTGCTTGCAGCATGTGGAGAGAGAGTCAATTAGGCACCTAGGATACGGACCACTAAGATCTTTCTAGATTCAGACTCGCCCTTGCATCCTAATAGGACACAGACAGGAAGCTATTTGTTTCAGGGATCCTAACATTTTAATTGCCACCAAATCTAGTCCCTTCTAGAATGGAAAGCAAGAGCTCTTTAATTGCCCTCAGGATCTCTAAATAACCATTGAGAACAGGAAGTGAAAAGTATGGACTCCAATTCCAACTGCAAAAGCAATAATAATGAGAAGCAAGAGGCTTTGCTTATAGTAGTAGTTTCTTTTGGCTCCGATGAATGGCACTGGTTGGATAGTCACTGTGGATTTCACAATGTATTTCTATGTATAACATTGGCAGGAGGCTTCCCAGGAAGCTCAGGGTTACGGAATCCACCTGCCAATGCAGGAGATGTAGGTTCGATCCCTAGGTTGGGAACATCCCCTGGCAACCCACTCCAGTATTCTGGAAATCCCATGGACCTAGAAGTGTGGTGGGCTATAGGCCATGGGATCGCAAAAAGAGTCAGACGCGACTTAGCCGCTAAACAACAACATAGCTTTGGCACATTAAATGTGCAGTATGAGCAGTGTTCGTATAATTTTATGCAGTGCAAAATACTATGAAATGACTAGTTGATAATGGCAAGTTATCATGTCCTATGAAATATTTTCCAAGATTAAATATAAAACAAATAGTTTACTTGAGAAAAAGAGAATGTATTGTTGAGCTAGAGAATGCTAGCTTGCGGGACTAGATGCTAGTTTGGGGGGCTCTTCTTCATTGATATTTGAAGCGTTCATTTTCACAGGATGGTTGTACTTGGGTTGTACACGTTGAGTCAAATATAGCTGGGTCTAGAAGTGGATCAGAACAGTCCGCATGGACACCTGTATATGAGTCCAGACTCAGATCCAAGCAGAAACCTGGTTTAGCTGTGAGCACCTGTTTGCTTTTGCACGCTTGGCCAGGATTCTGCTACAAGAAGATGTATCTGGGGTGGCCAGTACCAGTATCACCTAGAGACACCACAGACATGCATGAAACAACTGCCATCCATCTCATGTATCTAAGGGCAGGAGCCTGTTTTGTGGATTTATCTAGGAGAGCTATTTTAAATCACACCCAACTTTCTCCTGCCACTCAGTAGACTTCTGGGCTGTGGATCTAGATAACACTCAGATTGTTCATAGGAGGCAAACCAATATGGATTTTAACTCAAGTGGTTGGGGACCACTGGACTGATATATATATATATATATATATTATATATATATATATTTAATGCAGGCATAAACTGGTTTTTCAGTTATCCACATGCTGTGGATAACTGCCTGTATCTCCCTGAGTCATCAACTCCCAGTACCTGTAACTCTTTGCTTGAAGTTTTACTCGAGTGACAGAGCTAGGGCTGCTCAGGCATGTGGCAGATGAACCTGTGGTGAGATGAATCCAGAACTCCACTCCCAGCAGCTCCTCATCAGGGGCTGAAGGAGCCAGAGGATTAACCTCCTGCAGTTCTGCCCATGGGGATAACTCTGAAGTGCTTGTCCTCACCAGTTTTCTGAATGCTTTGGTGGGAGTGAGCATCAGTGGAGCACAGTAGCAATCTGGTGGATGATACAAATTCTGTTTTTGACCTTCCCTCTGGTGTCATTACGTTGGAGATATTACTTTGCCAACAAAGGTCCATCTAGTCTATGGGGTCGCACAGAGTTGGACACGACTGAAGCTGCTTAACAGCAGTAACAGCAACAACAGTCAAAGCTGTGGTTTTTCCAGTAGTCATGTATGGATGTGAGAGTTGGACCATAAGGAGAGCTGAGCTTGAAGAATTGATGCTTTTGAACTGTGGTGTTGGGGAAGACTCTTGAGAGTCCCTTGGACTGCAAGGAGATCCAACCAGTCCATCCTAAAGGAAATCAGTCCTGAATATTCATTGGAAGGACTGATGCTGAAGCTGAAACTCCAATACTTTGGCCACCTGATGTGAAGAACTGATTCACTGGAAAAGACCCTGATGCTGGGAAAGATTGAAGTTAGGAGGAGACGGGGACGACAGAGGATGAGATGGTTGGATGGCATCCCTGACTCAACGAACATGAGTTTGAATAAACTCCTGGATTTGGCGATGGACAGGGAGGCCTGGCGTGCTGTAGTCTATGGGGTTGCAAAGAGTCAGACACGACTGAGCCAGTGAACTGAAATGAACTGGTGTCTCTCCTCCCTGCTCATTTCCTAGGGTTTCTTGGGATCACATCCCCAAATACATCACTTGAAAGTGAGTGTGTCTCAGGCTGTGCTTCTGAAGAGTTCAATGTAAGTTAGGGGTCTCCTGCTTTTTATTACCTTGCCAGATTCAGAAGGCTGATTAGACATGCACTGAAACAGCACCTGTTATATGCTCAGACGTTCTGGGAGCTGCACATACAGTGTTCCTGATTCTCTTGCGTCCATTGTGATGGGACACAGTGCTTGAGCAAGTCGCGTTCTCAGCGTGAAATCCTAACTCAATCTCCGAGTGTCTCATTCTCTCAAGTTAAATATTTATGAGGTGCATTTTGAAAAATAACAAACAGGAACGCACCACTTAGCAGGACTTTCTCCTCTGTCATCAAGTGTCTCTGGCCAGGCAGCAGAGGGACTGCCAGTGTGACGCTCACTTGAGGCCCCGAGTTATTCGCTAAAGAGGCAGTTAGGAATCAGAGAGTGCAGGAAACCTCGGGCAAGGCTGTTCATTAGTGCCTCTGCTGATTAATCAAGACCAGGCTGTCACTCTGTTAAATGCCTCGAGGTGAAGTTGGAGGCAATCAGCGCCACGGAAACTGCTTGATTGCTTCTCAAAGTGGCAGGTTGCTTTTGGACACGGTGCTTGTTCCCATCGGAGCTGCGTGGTGACCTTCAATGGGGACAATGACCCCAGTTCCAAGTGCAGAGCGGATGGACACACTCTCTTGGAGTCGGTTATGCAAAGCCAGTTACACATGAAGAACCAGCCTCAGGATCCCCGAACGCAATTATGTTTTGGTTTCATAAACGCAGCTCAATTATTGCATTTGTCTTCCTTTTGTATTTAGCTTGGAACAGGCACTCCCACTAAATGTGCCAAACGCTTTATTTTTGTCTCCGTTTTTAGAGTGTACATCAGGAAAATGAAATGTGCTCTCCCTCCCACAGTAAACAGCCACATAACTGTAATAAGAAGCTTTCTGAATAATTTATAATTTGCAAACAAAAATTCATCTGATTATGCTGAAATGACAGACACGCTGCATAACAATGTGTATTATCAAAGAGAGGTTTTTTTTTCCTTTTTTTTTCCTCACTCTGGTTACTGATTATTTACACAAATTGAAGAGAAATCACTATGTACACTATTACCTTTAAATTATTTCTTAATATACCTTTTAATCTTTCACAGCTATACAGGAACAATATAATTACTCTCTGCCAATCACTGATGATGATGCATTCAAAAGCATTTTCCTAGGCAGGTGAGCAAAACACATGTTCAAGATAACAGGCAGTTCAATGCTTCTTTTTCCTAGGTAATGGGTGATTCTGGTTTATGTATCATCAGTGACTCATGACTATTTTGTGTTCAATAAAAAGGAGATAATACATACATTTTGCTCCACGGTTACACCATTCCTTCTTCTCTCTTCTTGGCTTAATGTTCAATGTGAAAATGATAGAGCTCTTTGTTTCAAGGCAAAAGTCTTTACTTTTGATTTGAGGACTTCTCCGGTGGTCCAGTGGTTAAGGATCCACCTTCCAATACAGGTGATGGGTGTTTGATCCTCGGTCAGGGCACGAAGATCCTGTACACCGTGGGGCAACTGAGCCCACGCAAGACAACTAGAGAGTAGCACCCTGCAAAGAAAGATCCAGTATTCCCGGTCTAAGACACGACAGCCAGATAAATAAGTGCTTACAAAATATTAAAAAATAACTGATGGTTTGGTTGGAACCACATTGGGAACTAATCAGAAGATATAGAGAGCAGCAGAGATAATATGAATGTGTGTGCTCAGTTGCTGAGTCATGTCCGACTCTTTGAAACCCCATGGACTGGAACCCACGAGGCTCCTCTGTCCGTGGGATTTTCCAGGCAAGAATACTGGAGTGGGTTCCCACTTCCTCCTCCAGGGAATCTTCTCAACCCAGGCATGGAACATGCATCTCTTACATTAGCAGGGGGATTTTTTTTTTTTTTTAACCATTGAGCCACTTGGGAAACCCCAGAAGAAGTAATACCCCTTTTCCAAAATCCTGGGCAAAGACTGTACCCTCTGAAGGAGTCTGAAGTCTGGCATAAAATTATAATGGTGTGATGAATCCTCTGAGGGATTTTCCACTTACATTTAAATTATACAGCCTCATATTGTGTGACTCCTCCAGAGGTACAAGTCACAGCTGGGTTATAACATATAACCTCTTATGTTTTGAGAACAATGATTCTTTTTTTTTTGAGTGAGTTCATCTGTTTCCTCTAATAATCTAGAATACCAACCCATCCCCCCCAATTTTTGATTATTACCGAGTTATACCCCATGTCGGTTTTTCTATTGTTGGGAAAGGAAAATATTTTCTGCTACTCTTTGAGGTTCTTCTGACTGGTTCAAGAATTTAACTGACATGAGACAGATGAACAGGAGAAAATCCAATTTAAATATGTACAAAAGGGGCCCTACAAGAAAAATGAGACTCAAGGACAAATCAGGCAATTGAAGCTTATATGGCATCAGAAAGAAGGAGAAAGGGGGTAGGGTTTGGGACTTCCAAGATGAGGGACAGACCTGTAGGAAGACAGGGAAAAACAAATGTTTGGTAAATAAATGTTTGCCATACTATTGAGGGACAATGGTATGCAAAGAGGGCTTTGATCAAATAGGGTTTGCTGAGTTTCCCCTCACCCCACCACCGTCAATCACACTGAGCTCATATTCCCTACAATTGGCTCTGGTGACCACTCTCTTCTTCGGATAGGCCCCCTTTTAGGCAGTTTATCAGGTAAAGCTCTTCCTGAGATGTTGTTTCTCTCAAACAACCAGGCTAAAATAATCCTCATGCCAAAGAGACAAACTTTGCACTGCTACCATATGTTTTGCCAGAATATAACAAGACTTGGTAACTGGGCTAAATAAGTCTGCACAGCATGATTCATGTGTCAAACAACTATTTTCCCAGAACACTGTACCAAATTCTAGAAGACTTTAAGAATATTAAAAAAAAAAAAAAATACAATATAAATACTTCTGCCTCCTAGGACTTGAGAATACACTTGTAAGCAACACAAAATTACTTACCATTAAGCCACAGATTCCTAGTATTTGCAATGAGAGAATTTATTTAACATCCTCAGTTGGAAATTTTCACATAGAAATGGGTGTTCAGGTGGCAACGGCACCGTTTATCAGGTTAGAACCCAAGAACGTGTGAGAAAGCCACTGTCGACATCTGTGAGGTGTATGTTCACCTGGAACTGGACTTTCTTTTTGGAGGTGCAAACTAAAGAATATCACTCATCATCAGACTCTACAAGGGTTAAGTCACTAGACACTGCAATTGCTGACCTTTAAGAAACCCTGAAAAGAGCTCGAAGATGAGATCAGGAATGAGGCTCTCTGTGCGTGGAGATAATCCAGCCGAACAAGCGTTTAGATGGTATTTTCAGGAGAAAATTTTATGAACCTAAATTCTTCCATCTGCTCATACCTAGAAAAGCGCTAAAATAATTAACGAAGACATCTGTTCCTTATGACCAGCAGCAACCTTCTGGCTAGGTGAGTGCTTGACTGCATGAACCCACTTCACCAAGATCACATATATATTGACACCCTTTCCCAGGACTTTGGAACAGGTCTTCTGTGCCAGGAGGCTCTCTCTTGGGCTGCAGTACTCAGTAAGCCCCCAGTAAAACTGAACTCACAGCTCTCATGTTGTGCCCTTTTTTTTTTTTAGTAGACAGAAACATCTAGACAAACCTTTAGATCAAGCAAGGATCTAGACATCATTTGAGAACCCAGAGATTCTGAAAGTTGTACGTTCTGCTTTCTCTTGGAAGAACATCTGAGTGACACCAGAGGTCAGCTGGCGAAGCCATCACCACTTTGGTAACCTGTCTGTGTCTTTCTCATCTCAAGGTAATAATAAGTGTAGTTACAGGAGGAGCATGGGCTGTCTGCAGAGTTAGTACCTCTTTCTTACAACCTGGCAGTATTCTGAAAGGGGAGGATCATGATATTTACAAGTGCCTCCAGTGTGTTGAGTCTGGGCTTAAACACGTGGTCTCAAGGCAGCACTGTGAGTAGAAGTGGGGTCTGGTTTGCCTGACAGCACTTGGAGGCTCCTATTATGTCACCAACAGGGACCTAACTCTCAGTCTAAAATCATTCTGCACCAACACTGTCTTTAGAAATTCCATTATGCTAACATTTCTCCATGGATATTTTCACTAATATTTCTTACTTGGAAACTAGCCACTAGTTCTCCTTGACAGTTGTCAGATGATGAAACTTTTTATTCCATAATAACCTGGGATGGATTAAACTATGCCATATTTCCCAGTCTCCAAATCATTCCATCTCCTTTATATTAGCACACTTCTTAATGGTTAGGAGAAGGCAGACAACCACTTAGAACTTTCCAAATGAGAATGTCAAGAAAGAAGACACCTCTATGTTGAGCAATGGCTAGTGGCATCTCTCTGAGTTTGAGGAATCCGACTGTGCAATAAAGAAAGGACTTTCTTGCCTTGGTTAAAATGATTTAAATAATACATTCATGAATTTTATTTGCCTTTATCTGTCATGGGTTTCAATTTTTAGGGAGAGGAATATTTTCCCAGTACTGTAGTATGTGATGAAACATGTCAAGAGATTCAGAATTACCCTGTCTATAAGAAAAGTACCAAAGAAACCCAGACATGACCAAGGAGACTGTTCTTTGCCTCTTTGTGTTGATCTTATCTGAGCATCCCAAAAGCAGCCCCTAGAGGGGACTGATGTTGGCCTGATGTCAGTTCTCCAGGGCGACAGATGCTCCTCAAATGAATGGTTATGGTTTTGATCCCTGTATTACAGTTTAGTTGCATTTTTGGTAGGAATACAAGTGACCTTGTGAAGGCCAACAGTGAACAGGATGGAAATGAGCCAGACATTATCATAATAAGACCTCTGGAAACAGACATTTCATTTAGAAAATTTGATCCTGAATATATTTTATACAACTCTATTTTTTACTATCTCAACATTGATTCTATATACATGAAGATGTGTGCCCAGCTGCCAAGATGGGTCCGACTCTTTGTGACCCCATGGACTGTAGCCCACCAGGCTTCTCTGTCCATGGGATTTCTCAGGCAAGAATACTGGAGTGGGTTGCCATTTCCTTCTCAGGTGATCTTCTCAACCCAGGGATTGAACCCAGGTGTCCTGCATTAGCAGGTGGATTCTTTACCGCTGAGCCACCAGGGAAGCACCTCCATATACACAGGAATGGACTAATCAAATGTTTCCGTGATGATTTTTCACTCAAAGTTAGGGTGATGCTAAAGGATCTAATGAAAATTCAGGTCTTGAACTTTTATTAATTTTTAAAATTCTTATTTCTATTGACCACCAATGGAAAAAGTATAACATCTCAAACAGAGTTAACGGTAATCCAAATTTTTTAACATGTGTTTCTTCAAAAATTTATTTGGACTAAACTTGAAATAAAATAGAGACACATATTCTGTGAAGGGAGAGGTGAATGGGAAAGGCAATAAAATGGAATACAGGGATAAAAATGGAAATTTACAAATTATTTCATATTTAGGTTTTTCTTTTCATATTTGAGGTTTATGAATCTTTCTTCCCATCAGAAAGGAAACACCCCAAGGTTAGAGTCCTTGGTCACATAAAAGGATTGGCTTTACCTACGAGGACCTTTCCTACCCAGAAAAGAAGTTTGGAAGAAGTAGGAGACTGAGAGGGGATGAACATTTTTGTGAAAGCACAATAAGATCTCTTATGAATGGTCCCTTCGCAGAGCACCTTGTGCATCATGGAAATGAAGGAGCAGTGTGTCCTTCCCTACAAGAGGAGAAAGGCTTCTGGGTCAAAGAAGCTCTTGTTTCACCTTTGGAGGTTAGTGAAGAAGATCTATTTCTCCACTAATTTAATCTTTATCTTTCCCTGCAAAGACAAAGTTCTTTCTAATCAGAGAAGTCTTCATTGATACAGCCTTTTGCTATTTCAAAGCATAAATGAATTGGGACAGAGTTGTGTGGCTGCCCTTTCCCCATTTTCTTCAGACAGCGGTAGCGATGGATAGGAGATCAGAAAGGACAGAGGATCAGGCAAGAACAGGCAGAATCATATTCATGAAATGTGGTAGCCACCACCACTGACGGAGCTTCTATAATACACAGAGTGCATATGCAGCATTTTACTTTTTTAAGCACCACCACAAGGCTGGTGTTGCTGCTTGTATCTTACAGATGAAGGGGACGGAACGCCAGAAAAAAATCATAAATAGTATAAAAATCATTCTTCATTCAAGAAGCAGCTAGGATTTGAACTGGATTCTGTTGGAGCCTGAGTTGGTATGATGTCTATGGTGTTTTACTATTATGCTTCCTGCTAGTTCATCTCTGCTACACAGGAAGACATCTGGCCATCAGAATGGCACCAGGTACTTGCAAGCTCTTGGTGCTTTCCTGACCTACATTTACTAGAGGTAGATATCCAAGAAAGTGCCTCTCACAACTGAGAGCAAGATAAGAACAAAGAGGAAGAGACAAAGACAGGCATTGGAAGAGAGGAACTGGGCAGGGGCCACGGGAGTGAGGAGTTTGGGGAGACTTGACTGACCATCAGTTGTAAGTTTTCCGTGATGTGTCCTAGACTAAACTCACTCCTAATTGGCCCCTCATTGTTAGCAAGAGATCATGAGGAAGTCTGTCATATTCCCATCTTTTTAGTGTATTACATGTTGCTATTAATAGATATTCTGTATTTTGCCCAGATAGAAAGAATGGAGCCCAGCATCTGCATTACTGACCCCATTCCTCACAGGCATGTGCACACCCAGTCTCTGGAGTTTGCTAAGTTCTGATTCCTCTCTCCAATAGCACTGAGACATGAAGCTGAAACAGCATGGGATGGAGGACTCGAGCAGTGAAATCAACTCTGTATATTCATTGCAGGACCGATGCTAAAGCTCCAATACTTTGGTCACCTGATGTGAATAGCTGATTCACTGTTAAAGATCCTGATGCTGATGCTGGGAAAGATTGAAGGCAAAAAGAGAAGAGGGCAGCAGAGGATGAGATGGTTGGATGGCATCATTGATTCAATGAGTCTGAGCGAACTCCAGGAGATGATGATGGACAGGGAAGCCTGGCGTGCTGCAGCTCATGGGATCACAAAGAGTTGGACACAACTTAGCGATTTAAAAGTCCTGTCAAGAAAGACAAAGACACCCACAGGTAGATTTAGTTCACAAAGATTAAAGTCTCATTTATTTACTGGCCTGCTTAGACCCACCCATTCAGCTTTACTGTGGTTCAGAATGAGGTCTCTGTGGGTGCTAAGGAGCTTCCTTGGGGTGTTATGGATGCTTCCCAAGAGCTGGTTTCTTGAGGCCAAAGTACTGAAAATGAGGAGGAGGCTGGGAAAGAAGTGCAGAAACCTGTGGACAGGGACATTATCTCTTTCATCTTTGTTTACACTGTAAATCTTTGTGCTGGAGAGAGGAGTAATGGGAACAAGCATTTGATCAGTAATCCAGAAAATCTCTTGAAGGAGGAAGGAAGGGGAGTGGATTCCAAAGTACAGCTGCTGAAGGGATGTTCATTCTACCTTGATCAATGATCCATGACCCAGGGACCGTGATGCCAAGGATGGTGCTGGCCAGACACGTTTTCCACCATGATCTATGCTGGATCCCTACCAGCTAAACCAAAGAAACATACAAAAAAAACGTAGCAAAAAAAAGTGTGCATGCTAAAAAAATACTGTTGTAGGCCCCCAAACTAGAAGGATTCTTGCCATAAAGAGATTCTAAGGTGATCACCATTATCAACAAAAAGGACAGATTAAATTTGACAAAAAGATTGAGTGGTTGAGAATTAATTTGTTCACAGATGTGTATGTGTATAAATCATATATATATATATATACATATTCATATGTAGATAGACGAGGTACATTTCATAAATATATACTCACCTCCCCACTGTAAATCTATCTTAGAACAAAAAAGTTTCCTAAACTCCACTGATACATGTATAATCATATTTAATACCATGTTTAAGGCAAATAAACCATTTTAAATGACACTATTCTAAATCACTCTTGAAAATGGTACTGATGAGCCTATTTTGCAGAGCAGGAATAGAGACCCAGACTTGTGGGCAAAGGGTGGGAAGGAGAGGTGGGATGAACTGAGACGGTAGCACTGACATACATGTACAATATGTGTGAAACACACAGCGAGTGGGAAGCTGCTGTGTAGCTCAGGGAACTCAGCCCAGAGCTCTGTGATGACCTGGAGGAGTGAGATGGGGGTGGGGAAGGAAGCTCAACAGGGAGGAAATATATGTATACTTGGGGTTTCCTTGTTGGCTCAGTGGTAAAAAAATCTGTCTGCAATGCAAGAGGCTCGGGTTCAGTCCCTGGATTGGGAAGATCCCCTGGAGGAGGGCATGGCAGCCCACTCCAGTACTCTTGACGGGAGAGTCCCATGAACAGAGGAGCCTGGGGAGCTACAGTCCATGGGGTCAGGCACTCCAGAAGCAACTAAGCAGCAGCAGGAGCAGCATAGGTATGCTTATAGCTGATTCACATTGTTGTACAGCAGAAACCAACACAACACTGTAAAGCAATCACACTCCAATTAAAGATAATCACAACAAGAAAATCCCTGTTTATCTCATCTTATTTTGAGATTAGACATTCAGTTACAATATTCAACAGGAGGATTGAGTTTCAGAATACAGGAGTGACAGGTGTAGGAAACTCAGTTATTTGATTTCAGACATAAAAAGATATATTCTTACACGGATCATGGAAAGAAAATATATTTCATTTATAGATATTCAGCTGCAAATTGTAAAAAAACCATAAAAACAAAAGAGCTGTCTCCAAAGATTAACCCTGCCCCGGTCTCCCAACAGCATGCTGATTCAGAAGATTCCCTGCTGCTAATAACAGAGGAAATAAGCAAAGAGGGGAACATATTAGACCTTGCCTGGGAGGACTTGAATGAGGGGGAACAGGAGCTGAGTTGGGAATGGGGGGAGAATTTGGTTCACACCGTGTCAATGATTCATTTTCAAATAGACCCATTTCATCTTTTGAAAACACAGCAATCTGTCTGTGACAAGTATGGAATAGTCTCCCCATAACTCTAAACCATTAGTTTAAGGAGGTTCCTTTTATTCTGACATGAAATTAGGACTTTTTTACTATCACAAGAGAGTGAAAGTATTTCCAGGAAAGTTGGAAGCAATCTTGAACAGTACGCAGATATGCAAGTACAAAACTCTATGCCTTTTAATAGAAAATTAATATCCAATAAGAGTTCAACTGTTCTACTACAAAATAAAGGAAAATAACAATCATGTATCTTAGGCATAACTTGAATGGAAACATCTCAGCTTTCCAGTGCCCTGTGTTTCAGAGGGAAAAGAAAGACATGTCTGTTGACAAAGTGTTAACAAAGCCATCAAAAGATTTGAAATAATCTATGTAGATGCCTCCACTGTGTAGATGTGAAAATATGATATTTTAACATAATTTTATGTGATTTTATGTTAAATGTATTAAAGAAAATCAGACAGAATGCATGGAGAGAACTGCCACTATTACAACCATGCAATGCATGCACCTACCCATAATAGTTTTTACTCACTGTCTGGACAAGAAGTTCATTGCTTTGTTAGCATGCAAAAGAGAAGGAAATGAGTTTTCAGCAAGAACAGGCTAATATACAATTAAATCCATTTTACTGCCTGATACAGCACTTGCATCTATGAAAACAATGAAAATCATGACCATTGTCCATCCACACACTATTTCTTCCACCTGTTCACTCCAATAACTGTTACAATATATATCACCAGTGTATATAAGTGGAATTTCCCTTAAAATATAACTTTTCTTCTGGAAAATTTGCCATTAAATTGCACTTACACCATTTTTCCATTGTAGTTATAATTATTTGAAAGCAAGCATTTTATGTGTATTTTTGCTTTGTCTTTGAGTGTTTGCTTTGAAACATGAAAGTGGGGTTTTCTTTCCCCTTGAGGGTAAGTTTAATGCTAGAAATAGCCTTAAAATCTTTTCTCCTTCTTCTTGTTTTTTGATTTCGTAGAAATTTCCTGTGTTTGTCTGTCACTGTTGTGACCTTTAGGGCAGTTTGTTGAAGTGAAAAAAAAAAAAAGAAAGATTTTATAGAATTTTATAGATAACAGATTTTTTCACCAAACTTGGAGTATCACAAATGATTATTAAATAACTCTTAGAATTTAAGAATTTTAATACTTATTGATTGCAACCTATATGCTCATGGTGATGCTAGAGTTATCCTGTACCTTAGTGTGTGTTTGTCTTTAAAGTATTTATATTTAATCCATAGAGAAGTAGTATATCAGATAATTAAAAAGCAGGGAAACTCAACTCTGCTATACTGATGCTAGAAGCTAAGCATAATCTGGAAAAACAAGAACAGCATTGGATGGAAATTGGGCTTCATGGAGGAAACAGACCTATTTTAGCTCTTGAACTACTTTATTATTTATTTTTTAATAACTACAAGAGATGTTTTACATAAATCTATTTATATAAGTGATACAGTATTATAATTTGAATAGGTAAGCATTCTGAACTACTGGGCTGTGAGCCTCCTCAGGCAGGGCCTGTATCATTTATTTTTATTTTGTTAGTTTTTCTTTAACTTTTTCTTTTGTATGGGGATAGAGCCGATGAACAATGCTGTGATGGTTTCAAGTGAACAGGGAAGCAATCAGCTGTACATATGCACTCATCCGTTCTCCCCCCAGCCCCTCTCCCATCCAGGCTGCCACAGAACACTGAGCAGAGTTCCCTGTGCTCTACAGCAGGTCCTTGTCATACTGAGTGAAGTAAGTCAGACAGAGAAAAAATATCATAGGACATCCCCTATGTGGAAACTAAAAGGAAATGACACTAATGAACTTTATTAACAAAATAGAAACAGGCTCATGGACTTAGAGAATGAACCTATGGTTACAGCGGGGAGGATAAGGGGAAGGGATAGAGAGTTTGGGGTGATCTGTACACCCTGCTAAATTTAAAAGAGATAAGCAACTGAGTCATTTATTCTTATCCTGAGGAATTGATCTTGAGATGGTGACATAGAAGGTATACCATTAATATTTGCTGAATAGATGAACAAATTAATATTAAAAACACGGTTTCATTAGATATTTAAATTTTAAATGAAAGTAACTCACTTATGGGATCATAAAGAGTTGGACACAACTGAGCAACTGAACTGACTACTGACCTCATTTACAGTTATAGGGCTTCCAGGGTGGCACAGGTGGTAAATAATCCTCCTTTCAATGCAGGAGACCCAAGAGCCTTAGGTTCGACCCCTGGGTCGGGAAGATCTCCTGGAATAGGAGACGGCAACCCATTGCAGTATTCTTGCCTGGAAAATCCATGAACAGAGGAGCCTGGTGGGCTATAGCAGCAAAGAGTTGGACATGACAGAGCAACTGAGCAACTCATTTATAGACTGAACAAGCCAACAACCACACACTACAAAGGGACAGCAGCATACAATAATGCGATGTGGGTTGCTTCTTTCAATTAGACTTTTTCAGGGCAGTTGTGCAGAATTTCTTTTCCAAAGATGGTCTCAGCAATGACTTCCTTCTTGTACGCTCTTCTGTCATATGACCTTGCCTCTCCTTCTTCACCCCGGAACCTGTGCTGGCCTGGTAGCTGTTTTGACAAGAGACTATGACAGATCATATATAATTGAAGGTGAAGAGACAGGCCAAGGGCACTGAGGTGCTGGATGTGTGAATGAAGTACCCCCACTTGCATGGATCCTCAGTTCTACTTGCTCCATGTGGACTCAAGACAAGCCACTCAGGGACTTCCTTGGTGGTCCAGAAGCTAAGACTCCATTTCCAATGCAGGGGGTACACGTTTGATTCTCTAGTCAGGGAACTAAGGTTCCACATGCTATGTGGCATGGTCAAAAAAATGAAGAAGAAGACCACTCAACTGAGTAATTCTTAAAATCCTGACTCGCCCCAAATCACTACTAAATTAAAATGATTATCTTAAGATACTAAATTGAGGGGTATTGGACATTCAACAGTGAATGACCATGACATTAGTGAAGAATGTATAAAATATTATACACCTTCATCAAAAACAATCTTGCTCTTATAGAATCATCTTTCAAGCTTATTTGCAAGTTAGCTGGCATCTGGGCTATTTGTTACAAAAAAAAAAAAAAACTTGACCATTTTCTCAAGGCAATCATTAATTTGCTTGGCATTCTGAGAGTGACCTGTGAGTTACTGTTTCTAGGAATCAAAAAATAGTCATGGTAATCTTTCATTCAATATCTGAATAATGTGCTCATATAGATATTTATTTTCTGGATCACATCTATCATATCATCTATCTTCTTAGATATAGTTTTGATCTAGGTTGGGGTCATTTCAAAGGGATTAGCTGTCCTATTTTCAATGTATAATCATCCTTTAAGATTCAAATAATATTTACATAATTTCTTCTGTTTTCCGAACTATGTTAAAATAGATTTGTTATTTAATCCTTACAACATCATTTTAAATACCATATATCATTTCACAAATCAGACTTAGATAAGGACTGAATTATCCCAGGGGTAGTGGTAGGCTTGACTGTCAGCATGGAAACATCTTAACATAACCACAGCACAGTCTGTGTCTTCAAGAAACCCATCATTTACAATTTCCACTTAATAAATAAATAAAGTATAATAAATTTAGAAAGAACTGAAAACTGAAATTCTGGTCAATTTCCAAATTTCAGGTTCCTTTAACTGGAGTGCATGCCACTTTCTAACAACCATTTGGACATAGAGTTTGCAGAGTGTGTTACACGTTATTTTAGTTAATTCCCATGATGACATTTTCAGGTAGATAGTAATTTCCCTCTCGAAGAAAGATGAGGTAGTTGAAAATAAGTGTTTTTCCTAAGATTTGACAAGTAATAAGAAATAAAGCTGATACTCAAAATTAAGTCTCCTGACTGCAAAACTACTGCCATTTCTGTCTGTCTGTCTGATATCTTTCTGGAGCAAGTTATGCAAATCTGGATTTAAGACTATAGGATAAGATGATTCTAGACTAGGTTCAAATCTTGCACACAGTTGTCCTGAGAGTCAGCTGACTTCCTGGCAACATGACCATGCCCAGATACTTAACTTAATTATACTTTAGTTTCCATATTTATCATAAAATTACCTCATGATGTGTTTGTATAGAGATTAACTGAGATAATACATATAAATCTCCTAAAATAGTTCAATGTACAGGAACTAACTTAGTAAGTGTTCATTATTATTATTTCAAGACTCTTAGACCCAATCACTTACCCTTCAGGAGAGAACTGGTTAAAGAGCCTTAGCATGTGATCAGTTCTTTGTTGTTATTAATGTGTTGTTGTTCAGACTCTCAGTTGTGTCTGACTCTTTGCCACCCCATGGACTATAGCCCACTAGGCTCCTCTTGTCCATGGAATTCTTCAGGCAAGAATACTGGAGTGGGTTGCCATTTCCTTCTCCAGGGGATCTTCCCAAAGCAGGGATTGAACCGGTGTTTCCTGCATTGGCAGGTGGCTTCTTTACCACTGAGCCGCCAGGGAATCTGACTGCAATATATGGACTTCCTAAGGGTCTCCACCACCCATTGGGGATGCCATGTATTTGGGGAGGTGAATTTGACACACCTAAAATGCAGTTCTTCAAGGGGTAACCCTTAGTACAGCCACTATGGAGAACAGTGAGGAGATCCCTTAAAAAATTGCAAATAGAACTGCCTTATGACCCAGCAATCCCACTGCTGGACATACACACTGAGGAAACCAGAATTGAAAGAAACACGTGTACCCATGTTCATCGCAGCACTATTTATAATAGCCAGGACATGGAAGCAACCTAGATGTCCTTCAGCAGATGAATGGATAAGAAAGCTGTGGTACATATACACAATGGAGTATTACTCAGCCATTAAAAAGAATACATTTGAATCAGTTCTAATGAGGTGGATGAAGCTGGAGCTGATTATACAGAATGAAGTAACCCAGAAAGAAAAACACCAATACAGTATACTTACACATATATATGGAATTTAGAAAGATGGTAATGATAACCCTGTATGCGAGACAGCAAAAGAGACACAGATGTGTAGAACAGCCTTTTGGACTCTGTGGGAGAGGGAGAGGGTGGGATGATCTGGGAGAGTGGCAGTGTAACATGTATGATATCATAAGTGAAACAAATCGCTGGTCTAGGTTTGATGCAGGATGCAGGATGCTTGGGACTGATGCACAGGGATAACCCAGAGAGATGATGTGGGGCGGGAGGGGGGAGGTGGGGGTCGGGATTGGGAGTTCATGTACACTCGTGGCTGATTCATGTCNATCTGGGAGAGTGGCAGTGTAACATGTATGATATCATAAGTGAAACAAATCGCTGGTCTAGGTTTGATGCAGGATGCAGGATGCTTGGGACTGATGCACAGGGATAACCCAGAGAGATGATGTGGGGCGGGAGGGGGGAGGTGGGGGTCGGGATTGGGTGTTCATGTACACTTGTGGCTGATTCACGTCAATGTATAGCAAAACGAATACAGTATTGTAAAGCAAAACAAACTAAAAAATAAAAATTAATTAAAAAGAAAGAAAGGCTGATAGTGTGAACCATAGAAAAGCTGTTTTTAGATGGGCAAGAGGAAAGCTTTCACTTCCAAAAGGCAATCCTGTGAAATTCCCTATTCTGAATTATATTTCCCGTTCAGTTGAAAACTAGATTAATGCAACAGAGCTTTTTGGAATCTCTGTGCCTTCTGAATGAATCTAAATTCCACAGACAGATTAAACACAGGCCTTGCAATTGCCATTCTATGACTTCTGTCCTCTACAGCTCCTATCAGAAACTGCAAGACATGGTGTTCTGGCTTCCTGCTCCTGACACGTGTGTATTGTGTGGTATGCACGCTAAAGACTGCTGACAACTTGTAACCTGAGAACCTAGAAGCACTCATGAAAAATACTTACCTCTCTTCTTCTGTGTCTTCTCTTGCATATTGACTCTTACAAGGAATATTATATTGTATCCAGACATTTTCTCTACATATGATTTTCAAGAAAAAATACAAGGGAAAGCTACACTGCATTTGTTCTGAAATTAAACAAAGATCTACATGCAAGAGATTATTATACTTCAGAGAAAGGTTACAGTATTTTTGTTTGTTTGTTTTTTATTGGCACTATTTGTTCACTAAAATGGAAGATTGCGATACAGTATCTTTAGTTCTCACTCTTATTCCTTAAACTCTGGCATCTACTCTATTTCAGTGTTTAAGAAACTGTTTCTAAGTCTAATTTTAGCATATTCACAGAATCAATATCTGAGCCCATCTTTTGAAAAAGGTTCATTTCAGTTCAGTTCAGTTGCTCAGTCGTGTCTGACTCTTTGGAACCCCATGAATCGCAGCACTCCAGGCCTCCTTGTCCATCACCAACTCCCAGACTTTACCCAAGCTCATGTCCATCAAGTCGGTGATGCCATCAGCCATCTCATCCTCTTTTGTCCCCTTCTCTTCTTGCTCCAAATCCCTCTCAGCATCAGGATCTTTTCCAACTCTTCACATGAGGTGGCCAAAGTATTGACTTTCAGCCTGAGCATCAGTCCTTCCAATGAACACCCAGGACTGATTTCCTTTAGGATGGACTGGTTGGATCTCCTTTCAGTCCAAGGGACTCTCAAGAGTCTTCTCCAACATCACAGTTCAAAAACATCAATTCTTTGGTGCTCAGCTTTCTTCACAGTCCAACTCTCACATCCATACATGACCACTGGAAAAACCATAGACTTGACTAGACGGACCTTTGTTGGCAAAGTAATGTCTCTGCTTTTCAATATGCTGTCTAGGTTGGTCATAACTTTCCTTCCAAGGAGTAAGCGTCTTTTAATTCCATGGCTGCAATCACCATCTGCAGGGATTTTGGAGCCCCCCCCCCCAAATAAAGTCATGGCACCTCACTCCAGTACTCTTGCTTGGAAAATCCCATGGATGGAGGAGCCTGGTGATCTGCAGTCCATGGGGTCGCGAAGACTCGAACATGACTGAGCGACTTCACTTTCACTTTTCACTCTCATGCCTGAGCGACTTCACTTTCACTTTTCACTCTCATGCACTGGAGAAGGAAATGGCAACCCACTCCAGTGTTCTTGCCTGGAGAATCCCAAGGATGGGGGAGCCGGGTAGGCTGCCATCTATGGTGTTGCACAGAGTCGGACACGACTGAAGAGACTTAGCAAAATAAAGTCTGACACTGTTTCCAGTGACTGTTTTCCCATCTATTTCCCATGAAGTGATGAGACCAGATGCCATGATCTTCGTTTTCTGAATGTTGAGCTTTAAGCCAACTTTTTCACTCTCCTCTTTCACTTTCATCAAGAGGCTCTTTAGTTCCTCTTCCTCTTCACTTTCTGCCATAAGGGTGGTGTCATCTGTATATCTGAGCTTATTGATATTTCTCCCAGAAATCTTGATTCCATCTTGTGCTTCTTTCAGCCCAGCATTTCTCTGATGTACTCTGCATTATAAGTTAAATAAGCAGGGTGACAATATACAGCCTTGACATACTCCTTTTCTTATTTGGAACCAGTCGGTTGTTCCATGTCCAGTTCTAACTGTTGCTTCCTGACCTGCATACAGATTTCTCAAGAGGCAGGTCAGGTGGTCTGGTATTCCCATCTCTTTCAGAATTTTCCACAGTTTACTGTGATCCACACAGTCAAAGGCTTTGGCATAGTCAATAAAGCAGAAATAGATGTTTTTGGTTTTTTTTTTTCTGGAACTCTCTTGCTTTTTCGATGATCCAGTGAATGTTGGCAATTTGATCTCTCATTCCTCTGCCTTTTCTAAAACGAACTTGAACATCTGGAAATTCACGGTTCATGTATTGCTGAAGCCTGGCTTGGAGAATTTTGAGCATTGCTTTACTAGCATGTGAGATGAGTGCAATTGTGCAGTAGTTTGAGCATTCACTGGCATTGCCTTTCTTTGGGAAAGGTTAGTTAGATACTTAAGTCACTCAGTCATGTCCAACTCTTTGAGACCCCGTGGACTGTAGCCCACCAGGCTCCTCCATCCATGGGATTCTCCAGGCAAGAATACTGGAGTGGGTTGCCATTTCCTTTTCCAAGGGATCTTCTCGACCCAGGGATCAGACCCAGGGATCAAACCCAGGTCTCCTGCATTGCAAGCAGACGTTTTAACCTCTGAGCCACCAGGAAAGCTCAGAGAGAAAGGTTAAGTACCTTTAAAATGTATGCAGGTAAATGAAGGAGGCAGAAGAAATAAATAATATATAGGAATATAAAGGTGAAGAAACAATTTGCAATGAGTAGCATGCAAATTTCTAATCCAGCTACACTTCATATCTAGAGTTTCTACCTAATCACCTTAGTGCATTCAGATTATTAATGCTTATAGTTGTTCATTTTGAGAGGAATAAGGGGGGAAAAGGAACTAAGATAATCTACTAAAAATAACAATTTAATTCAATTTATTTTGTTGCATTTAAACATATGTTTGTTGAGCATATCCCCCCCCCAAATAAAGTCATGGCACCTCACTCCAGTACTCTTGCTTGGAAAATCCCATGGATGGAGGAGCCTGGTGATCTGCAGTCCATGGGGTCGCGAAGACTCGAACATGACTGAGCGACTTCACTTTCACTTTTCACTCTCATGCACTGGAGAAGGAAATGGCAACCCACTCCAGTGTTCTTGCCTGGAGAATCCCAAGGATGGGGGAGCCGGGTAGGCTGCCATCTATGGTGTTGCACAGAGTCGGACACGACTGAAGAGACTTAGCAAAATAAAGTCTGACACTGTTTCCAGTGACTGTTTTCCCATCTATTTCCCATGAAGTGATGAGACCAGATGCCATGATCTTCGTTTTCGAATGTTGAGCTTTAAGCCAACTTTTTCACTCTCCTCTTTCACTTTCATCAAGAGGCTCTTTAGTTCCTCTTCCTCTTCACTTTCTGCCATAAGGGTGGTGTCATCTGTATATCTGAGCTTATTGATATTTCTCCCAGAAATCTTGATTCCATCTTGTGCTTCTTTCAGCCCAGCATTTCTCATGATGTACTCTGCATTATAAGTTAAATAAGCAGGGTGACAATATACAGCCTTGACATACTCCTTTTCTTATTTGGAACCAGTCGGTTGTTCCATGTCCAGTTCTAACTGTTGCTTCCTGACCTGCATACAGATTTCTCAAGAGGCAGGTCAGGTGGTCTGGTATTCCCATCTCTTTCAGAATTTTCCACAGTTTACTGTGATCCACACAGTCAAAGGCTTTGGCATAGTCAATAAAGCAGAAATAGATGTTTTTGGTTTTTTTTTTTCTGGAACTCTCTTGCTTTTTCGATGATCCAGTGAATGTTGGCAATTTGATCTCTCATTCCTCTGCCTTTTCTAAAACGAACTTGAACATCTGGAAATTCACGGTTCATGTATTGCTGAAGCCTGGCTTGGAGAATTTTGAGCATTGCTTTACTAGCATGTGAGATGAGTGCAATTGTGCAGTAGTTTGAGCATTCACTGGCATTGCCTTTCTTTGGGAAAGGTTAGTTAGATACTTAAGTCACTCAGTCATGTCCAACTCTTTGAGACCCCGTGGACTGTAGCCCACCAGGCTCCTCCATCCATGGGATTCTCCAGGCAAGAATACTGGAGTGGGTTGCCATTTCCTTTTCCAAGGGATCTTCTCGACCCAGGGATCAGACCCAGGGATCAAATCCAGGTCTCCTGCATTGCAAGCAGACGTTTTAACCTCTGAGCCACCAGGAAAGCTCAGAGAGAAAGGTTAAGTACCTTTAAAATGTATGCAGGTAAATGAAGGAGGCAGAAGAAATAAATAATATATAGGAATATAAAGGTGAAGAAACAATTTGCAATGAGTAGCATGCAAATTTCTATCCAGCTACACTTCATATCTAGAGTTTCTACCTAATCACCTTAGTGCATTCAGATTATTAATGCTTATAGTTGTTCATTTTGAGAGGAATAAGGGGGGAAAAGGAACTAAGATAATCTACTAAAAATAACAATTTAATTCAATTTATTTTGTTGCATTTAAACATATGTTTGTTGAGCATATGTTTGTTGAGCATAGGAAAAAAATTCCTATTTTTATTCTAGGAACTACCTTGAGAACAGGAAGCATAAGGATTAAGATAGAACAAGTCACTTGAGTGCATGAGGTTCACAGCAGAGTAGGGAATATAGACATAGAACCAGTATTCTGGTGTGATAAATGTTAAATGGCAGTGAAGGTTAAGGAGCTATAAGGACACAGAACAGAAGAATTCAACCTATCCAGAGGTTAGGGACGCCATCCTCACTCCATGCCTGGGTTGTGGCTGTTTCAGTCTTATATCCAGACTCTTGCATCTTCCTATATGTAGAAAAGCACTAAATTCCTTAACTTGGGGTATCTGCTTTTCTTTAATTTACAAAAAAACTTCTGATGTTCTGACTACCTGCCTTTTGTTGCAAAACTTCTATATAACCTGGGTCCTCCCCAACTCCTCCCCGCCTGCCTCCTCCAAGCACTTACCTCAGGATTATTTGAGATACTGCTTCCCAAGCTTGAAGTCCTAAAAATTTCCACTGAATAAAACATCACTCTCAGGGGCAGGATGGGTTGGGAGATGGGAGGGAGTTTCAAGAGGGAGGTGACGTATCTATGGCTGGTTCATGTTGTTGTATGGCAGAAACCAACACAGTATTATAAAGCAGTTATCCTCCAATTAAAAATAAATGTATTAAAAAAAAGTCAACTTTTTTAGGCTACATGTCTTTTTTCAGCTGACACTCTTACAAGAGAAGTACAGTGCTAATCTCTTCTTTACCAATTCCTATTTCTTCACTGCATTCATCACTCCTTTATGTCACAGTATTACATATTTGTTCATTTGTGTCTGTCCTCTTCACTAGATTAACTTCCAGGATATCAAGGAGTTAAGTTTGTTCACTGATGTGTTTTCAGGACCAGAATAGCTTCCCAAAATCAACTGTCAATAAATAGTTATTTGATGATGCATGAATAATTAGAAAACTCAGGCTGTGTAAAATTTTCCCTCCAATATGAAAAGTTTCTCAACATTTTATATAAAATCTAATCCCTAGGAATTAAAATGTAAGGCAAATTTTAGATTTAACAGTAACTGGTCCTTGCTTTCTGCAAACTTTCACTGTATTTAGATATGTTATGGTTATTACTAAAGAACATTTTATGAGAACTACAGAAAGTGCTTTTCAGCAAATGAAATGAGTTCAAAGAAGAATTGAAAGTTCTAAGATATAAAGTCACCTCTTACAAAATTCACTCCATGGGCCTTGATTAAAGCCAGCACATTCTCCTGGCTCTATTATAAGACTGAAGAGGCTCCTGGGGTGGATTAAACTTTTCATACACTGAGTCATTTCTGGATCCTTCTACAGGGTGAATTTCTTAGTAAGGACATTTCAAAGGAAAACATTTATTTTCTCACCTGGTTCACTGTTTCTCCAACTTTCTCTACTGGAATAAACAATATATAATCATGGTGAATGCTAATGTAAATGGGTATATTCAATTTAATTCCAAATATGTAGGGTCTTCACCTATCTTTACTTTTAATTAATTTTTATTGAAGTATAGTTGCTTTATAATATTGTGTTAGTTTTTGATGTACAGTACAGTGAATCAGTTGTACACATACATATATACCCTCATTTCTTAATTTCCTTCTCATTTAGGTCACCACAGAGCACTGAGTCAGGTTCCCAAGCTATACAGTAGGTTCTTATTAGTTATCTATTTTATATATAAGATCAATAGCGTTGACAGGCCTGTCATCTCGACCCTGATTCTGGGAAAGATTGAAGGCAAAAGGAGAACAAGGTAGCAGAGGAAGAGATGGTTGGATAGCATCACTGACTTAATGGATGGACATGAACCTGGGCAAACTTTAGGAATAGCAACAGGGAGACCTGGCATGCTGCAGTCCATGGAGTCGCAGAGTTGGACGTGACTTAGCTACTGAACAGCAACAAATCAGTAGCGTATACATGTCGATCCTAATCTCCCATTCATCTCACCCTCCATTTTTCCTTTCTTGGTATCTTTTTTCCATTCTCCTTATAGAAAAGGTTCTCTCTAAAATTTACTCCTACTTGTAAACATTGAACTTAACTTCCTAAACCCACCCCATCCCAGGTAAGGCAATAGCTTATAAACAGCTCATCTGTTAGAAGATCGGTTCAGTTCAGTCGCTCAGTCCATCCCCAACTCCCGGAGCTTGCTCAGACTCACATCCATCGAGTAGGTGATGCCATCCAGCCATCTCATCCTCTGTCATCCCCTTCTCCTCCTTCCCTTAATCTTTCTAAGCATCAGGATTTTTTCCAGTGAGTCAGTTCTTCACATCAGGTGGCCTAAGTATTGGAATTTCAGCTTCAGCACCCATCCTTCCAATGAATATTCAGGATTGATTTCCTTCAGGATTGACTGGTTTGATGTCCTTGCAGTCCAAGGGACTCTCAAGGGACTTTTAGAGGATGCCTCTCTGAATTTTCTCTTTGGTATGCTCTAGGGAGCCAAGCGTCCTGATGGTGTTCCCTAGAGCTAAGTGAGCAGATTTGCGGAGAACAATGTGCAGTAGTTTCACAAAGGCTGTGTGTTTGTGATCTGAGCTAGTCTGTAATCATCATTGCCTGGAAGGCTTGTTAAACAGATAGGCCTCTTTCTAGCATTTAAAATCAATAGGTCCAGGGCCTGCAGTCAGTTTACAGATAATGCTAATATGGCGGATGGAGGGCTTCATTCAGAAAACCACCTCCACCTTGATGGCAAAATTTGCATTGCAATCTTTACACTTGGCAATTAATTATCTTTAGATTTCCCTGTGAATACTCAAAGTTCTGCTTCAAAAGCTCACAGAGCACTTTACCAGTTCAGGATCTGCAATACCCAGTAAAATCTGACCACAGGAAAGGGTCCTTTCCTGTGCTGATGACCTCAGCTTTGATTCTGAATGCAAGTCCTTCATGAGAAATACTTCAGACTGTAATAGGAGGCAATTTTTTCATACAAACGTCGACTATCCTAAACTCTTAAAAGAGTGGCCTAAAAACTCTATAAAGAATGCCGTTTTCCCCCACAGTGCCTATTTTGATGTGGTGGGGAACAGTAGGAAAATCTAATATTTCAAAGCACAAAAGAGCTACTAATTACTTTTGATTGCTCTGGGAATGTCGGAAGTCACCCACCATGACATCCCTCTTGCAAGGAGGAAGAGAGACAAGGAAGGAGGTTTGGGGCCCACGTATGATACAACATATCTCTCGAGCTCACTTGGGTATGCTGCCACATTGAGTCACAAAGAAGGGACTGAAAAGTGGGTCAGATTCCCACCTCTCCTCCTGGGATGTCATCCTTGTATGGACTGCCTGTGAAGGTGTATGTGTAAGTGCAGACGTAATCAGCCTTTTGTGGAAGCTCCTGAGTTTCCTGGGGAAGGAATTTAGGCCAGGCCTACCTTGGGGGAAATCAAAATTCCAAAAAAAATAGCCCTTATTCCAGGTAGGTGAGTGAAATACATTTCCCTTATGAGGCTGGAGTGAAGTGAGGGTAGAAAGTAGATCCATGCTCAGTAGAGTTTTAAGTGTAGGGGCACTCGTTATTGCCAGTGGAAGATACAGAGCGAGTGCCTATGGTACTGCTTAAAAGTGGAGTGATGGCAAAGACCAGAGCCTTATTCCTGTTTGGCTCAAGTTCATTCCAGCAAGTTGGGCAATTCTGCATTAAAACTTCAGACCTAGAGAATATCACTGAATCATGTGTCTAATTTAATGAAGTGCATAACCATCAGTAAACTAAACGATTCCTGAGGAGTGTGAAGCTGGGAGCAGGGCTTAAAGTTAATATTGTTTCTAAACCTGTTCACCTAGATTCTTTTTGTGTAGCAAATCAAATCAATCAACCAATCAATCAAATCAGTCAGTCAAATTGTTGGTTACTGACTCTATAGCAGAGATTCTAGACTTTTATTTACTAATTGCAATACCTACACCAGGCCATTCCCTACTGTGGAGACACTGCACATGCTGAATTCAATTTGAGGCAAACATAATCATTTTGTACTGCCTCGTTTTTAAAGTAAAAATGTGTTCGCATTACGGAACCACTGTAGCAAAGCACTTCTATTAAAATAGCCCTGCTGCTTGTATTTAATGCTTCTGGACTGCCGGGTGGCTCAGAGGGGCTGTGTGAAGCCCATGAAGGCATTAGAGTAATGATTAAAGATCAAGGGCTTTCCAATTATCAAGTCACACTTCGTAGACAATAGGCTGAGAGAAATGAAGCATGGCTTCACAGTCTCATTTTCTGAATCAAAGATTTTCAGAACAAGGGAATGACGCCTGCCTCTTATACAAGACACTGGCGTTTGTCAATACATTTGAGAAAGATGCTCCGCAAAACTATCTAACAACTCCCTATGTGCTTCCAAGCTTTAAACAGTTAACAGAAAATGTTTATATGAAATTTCTCCCTGTGATAAACTCAACAGTCCAGGAGTACATTTGCAAGATCACACTCAGTCCCATTCCAAAGATCTTATTCCAAAATAAGGCAGAGTACACAACCCATCAATGGGGTTTCTTTGACAACTCAAGACAGTAAAGAATCCACCTGCAGTGTGGGAGACCTGGGTTTGATCCCTGAGTCAGGAAAATCCCCTGGAGAAGGGAATGACTACCCATTCCAGTATTCTTGCCTGAAGAATCCCATGGACAGAGGAGCCTGGCAGGCTACAGTCCACGGGGTCACAAAGAGTCAGATAGGAATGAATACCTAACATATTGACTTCCACTTCCACACAGCCCACCAATGGGAATCTACTCAAGCTTCAATTAACTAGCATTTTGTTTCTCCTGTGCTTAATGTTAGCAAAGAGGAAGTTCACAAGATAATAAGCTGTAAGAAAGGATTTTTTTCTAAAAGACTGACTTCCATGGTATTTCCTGAGGTCAAATAGACAGGACCGGTCTTCTGTATTCGTTCTATTTACTTCTACACCACTGTACTGTGATTCTCGAGCTGTCAAATGATCTCCCCAAAGGCAGTGCACGGATGCTCACTCATCTTAGAAAGATTCAATTATATTCGCTGGACAGCATCTGCTAAGGCAGAGAAGGGGGCTAATGTGTTTTAGGAAGATTTCCAGCAGCGAGAGAGGAAGGAAAAAAAGACGTGGGTGAGTAGTCGCATTTTCATAAAGTGGTAAGCACCGTTCATTGTAAAGAACTGCAAAGCTCTCAGTAAATGTTTCTTTAATAATATTATATTTCAAATAAAAGATTGGTTAGCATCAGTTAATTGGGGCCAGATCATCTTCAAGATTGCTGTCAGTTCACACTTGCTTTCTTTTTCCCTTTTCTCGATTTTGGCTTCCCTGGGTCTTCCTTGCAGGCTGCAGGGGCTTCTCGTGTTGCAGAGCACAGGTTTCAGGCTGTGCAGACTCTTTAGTTGTGGCTTGTGAACTCTCTAGTTGTCCTGTGGCATGTGGGATTTAGTTCCCCAGCCAAGGATCGAACCCATGTCTCTGCATTGGAAGGCAGATTCTTAACCCCTGGACCACAAGGGAAATCCCCAAGCTTACTTTCTAACCTGATTTTGGAAGACATGACCACTCTTGGTATATCAATGGGAGGAGTTTGTTTCAAGGGCTCCGTATGCATTTAACCCATATTTAGGTTTCTCTTTCTTCCGTTCAACAAAGTCTGCAGACAATAATACTTTGGAAAATTCTCCTCCTTGGCAACTTAATCAGATCCAACCACCATTCACTGCATTAAGACTATGTGTGTGCACCAAGAACATCCATGCACCTTCATTATCTTAATCCTTGCAAAAAGAACACCAAGCACATGTCTGAGACAAATGAATCTTTGAGAAGTAATCTGTCCCAAACCACTTACAAAATAAATGACAAAAGGAGGATCTGATATAGGAGTGTGAGAGTGGGTGTGTGTGTGTGTGTTTTTTTTTTTTTTCTATAATTTGCTGTTTACTGTTCTACATCACTCACTCAAATATAGTGCCTTGGGATTTGGGGACAAAGATCCTCTTTTCAACCACAGAACCCCCCATTCTAGTGGGTCTTCCAGGCTACTTCTCCTTTCCAAAGGCATAGGGCTTCTCTCTACTCAGCCCAGAGAGTCAGGGTTGAATAGCTCTTCCCTGTCTTCATAAACATATACGTCATATACGAGGTTTTCTATGGTTCTTGCTTCTGTGGGCACATCAGTGGTGTGTGCCTGTGTGCATAGTCACTTCAGTCCTGTCTGACTCTTTGGGACCCTAAGGACTGTTAGCCTCCCAGATTTCCCTATCCACGGGATTCTCCAGGCAAGAATACTGGTGTGCGTTTTCATGCCCTCCTGCAGCGGATCTTCCTGACCCAGGGATCAAACCCACATCTCTTATGTCTCTGCATTCACAGGCGGGTTCTTTACCACTAGCACCACCTGAGGAGCACGTACCAGTGGTATGCTTAGTCGCTCAGTGTTGTCCAACTCTGCGACCCCGTGGACTGTAGCCCGCCATGCTGCTCTGTCCATGAGATTCTCCAGGCAAGAATACTGGAGTGGGTTGCCTTGCCCTCCTCCAGAGGATTTTCCCAACCCCCAGGGATTGAACCCCAGTCTCCCATATTGCAGGTGGATTCTTTACCATCTGAGCCACCAGGAAAGCCCTATCAGTGGGGAGATAGCCTCATTGCAGCCTTTGAATGCCTATTAAATCCCTGTCATCAGGGCTCTGTTCATCCTTCTGATAAGAACACAGTGCTACTTAGCACCCTCAGGAAAGAAACTTGAATTGCCTTGGTTATGCTCCCCTGGTCTAGAATGCATTCTCATAACTTGATTCAATATTACTGAGAATCTTTTGTAAACTCAAATAGTTCTGGAGAATGGTGATACAGAAATAACTAAGATACTTCCAAACTCAGAGGCAACACAACTAATAACTAATAATTGTGGCCTGTTAAGGGCTTTAACAAAGGCAGGTCTGGGATGTCAAAGGTGGCATATATCATGATGTGATTAATTCTGGTTAAGGGAATTTCAGAGAGGGCTTAAGTGAAAAAGTGACAATTGATTTGAGCCTTGAAGAATTAGTTGGCTTTGCCAAGCAGAGAACTAGGGACAGAGTTGTGCAGGAAGAAAAAAATATTATTAAAAAATGAGGGAACCTGAGAAGGTGACTAGGGATTGATTTGCAGGATAGATCATTTTCCTTCATTTAGACAACAGTTCAAGTCATTAAGAGGCTTATTAAGAAGCTGCAGCATCCTCTCTTGGGGTATCCACTGTACTTCAGACTCCAGGGCACTTGTAAAAATGATGTCCTTGAAGCAGCTAGACACGCCACATCTTCCTGCTCTCAGGGACCATGTGTGTCTTGTTGACTGTTTAATATGCAGCACCACACACAGTGCCTGTTACAGGATAATGCCAAATGAACATTTATTAAAATAATTAATATGCAAATAAAGCTAAATTGAAAAAGACCTTAGGAAAAGCACCTTTTTTTTTTTTCTCATCAGTTCATGTGTATTTCACAAATTCTAGTTGGTTTCTAGTTCTTCCGATCAATGTATCAATAATCGATTTTAAAACATTTTTTTGATAGTCTATGTGCTATTTATCTTTGCTATTTTGCATTGGAACTTGCCATTCATATATTCTAGTTTAATAAAACACAACTTAACCTTAATTTATGCTCCTCATTGCACCAGACAGCTCCAGCTTTATTTGCTAAATGTGGGCACAGTGAAGAAACACTTTTTCCCTATACACTCAAGTACCAGAATTGTGGTTCACTAGGAACAGATGATGAAATGCTGCTTAAAGTATCTGATTTATATATGCTGTGGGACCTATTGTCAACAAGGTACTTATTAAAGAGAGTTTTTTAATAAATTATATTCCCCATCTCTATTAGCATTGCCCTCTAGATAAACACAATAGAATTTCATTATCTAGTGTATTCAGAGAATAAACTGTCACACACAAACAAAACTTCCAAAGAGCTAAAGCATCTTTTTACAAACTGAACTTTTTTTCTCAATTGATATATATATATATATATATATTTTTTTTTTTTTTAAATGACAGCAAAAATACTTTTAAAAACTCTATCAGGCAGTCTTGAGTTTTAGTCATAATTGTGCCTATTCTTGATTCAAAATTATGACTATGGATGAGATATTATACAGTCCTATAATATAGTAGGTATTGTCCATGAATATCTACTTCCTCCATCAGTAAAGAGCTCTGGACTGAATGCCTCCTGTTAATGAGTTTCTTGCTTCTTCTCTCCTTTTTCTAAGTTTATTTGTAATTTGCCAGTTTCTGTCAATTAAATTTCAACACATTTTAATTGAAATCAAACAACAGACATTTAATAAATAGTATATGCCAATTTGCCATGTTGGAGGCTTCAGGATTACATATGGACTTCACTGGTGTTTCAGACAGTAAAGAATCTGCCTATAATGCAGGAGGCCTGGGTTCAATCTATGGGTCGGGAAGACCTCCTGGAGAAGGAAATGGCAACCCAATCCAATATTCTTGCCTGGAGAATTCCATGGACAGAAGAACCTGGTTGACTGCAGTCCAAGGGGTTACAAAGAGTCAGACATGACCAAGCGACTAACACTTTCACATATATAAATACCCACATATATATTTCATACACACACACACATATATATATAAATATATAATGTTATTGTCCTCTGTAACCTTGAAAAAACTGAGGTATATTATAAGCAACTTAAATCTCCTTGTCTGGAGGCTTCCATTTTTCTTGTGAGAAAAATCTGTAAGCTCTGCAATACTTTGTTTGTTTTTCCCCTACATGTAGATTTTTTTTTTTCTATTTTATCTAGGTTCAAAATGTGAACTTTAGGCAAGTCAAATGTTATTATTTTAACTGACTCATCTAAATGTTGTTGTTTTTGTTGTTTTCTCTCTTTCTGTGTGGAATTTAAAGACATGGCTCTGCTTATCTGAATTCTCACAGAGTGATTGGTAGACAGTGGGTCCTGTCCTTCCACACATGTGATACTGAGAGCTGATGGCGTCCTCAGAGTTTCCGCAGATTATCCTGACAACTTCCATGCTGGGAAGGAGGTGGGTGAAACTAATAAGGAGGATGATGATGATGAAAAGAGCAGGAAGGATAGATAATATTTAGAGTATATCATAGTTTTGGGTCAAACTATGAGATATTTAAAGGCTTCCCTGGTGGCCCCAGTGATAAAGAACCTGCTGCCAACGCAGGAGACATGAGATGCAAGTTCAGTCCCTGGGTCAGGAAGATTCCCTGGAGAAGGGAATGGCTACCACCTGCAGTATTCTTGCCTGGAGAGTTCCATGGACAGAGGAGTCTGGTGGACTACAGTCCATAAGGTTGTAGAGTCAGCCATGGCTGAAGTGACTTAGGAGCAGCAGCATGAGATTTTTATGTTCACACCTATCACACTTCTCCCATGATTTTGCATCACTTGTTGTTGAGCTGCTAAGTCATGTCCCCTCTTCTGAGACCCCATGGACTGTAGCCCACCACGTTCCTGTCTATGTCCCAAATCCCTGTCCACGAGATTTCCCAGGCAAGAATCTTGGAATGGGTTGCTTTTCCTTCTCCAGGGGATCTTCCCTAACCAGCAATCAAATCCATGTCTTCTGCGTTGCAGGTGGATTCTTTACTGCAGAGCTACCAGTGAAGCCCAATGAACCGACTGGCATCAAGGAGAGCCCCTACATGTTCTACTCTTTCAGATAAGGCAGAAATAACCTATTATAAAATTAAGTCAATTTAGTAATTTCAATGGTGATCTCTGGGATGACACCATTTGCTGAAAATCCCTCTGCCAACCTATGTCAACTATAGTTGAACAGGAAAGATGGCATATCACATTAGATAGAAAGGGCTTGGGATAGTACCGCTCGCTGTCATGAGTTTCTTAACTTTAGCAGAGGAGGAAGATACACAAAAATTTCCTATAGTATCTGGATCCTTACTCTCACACTCCACTGCAGATTCACACACAATAAAAGAAACGGAAAATATGGATGTAATTTTGATGGCGGTGTGCTTCTGCAGGCTGTCACTGAGTGCGGGGAAGGAGCAGCGGACACCATGAGGGAGGTGATGGGTTGAGCAGCACACATGTGGGGCAAGTTGTAGCACACAGCTGATTCTCAGAGGATGTACCAGGGAAATCCATGAAGGACTGAGCAGTGAGTGCTGGTGCCAGTCAGAAGGGGAGGTAGACAGAGGGACTACTAGACTCCCAAGAACACCGCAACAAATCGCTTCTGCTAAGAGAACAAGCCATGAGATGGGCAACTTGAGAAATCAGAGGTTGAGGCAAAGATTCATTCCTAGGTGCTCAGGACTAGATAGGAAAAGTTACATCTCCTTGGAGACGAGTGAGGACTCAGGGATGGGCATTCAGTCCAGAAAACCCTCACTCAATGCCCTGATAGTAAGTAAGCCCTCTAACCAACCAGTTTAGAAATTAGCACAGTGGACAGCAGGCAGGGATGTTGATATAACTGGGTTGAAATCCACATTTGACCAAATTTAAATCGAGTCATGGCAAAGTGAGATGAATGGCAGGTAAGTTTAAGTGGATGCTGTTGTTTTTATCCTGCCAACATTGGAATATTGGTCAAAATGCTTTAAGTTGAGTTGATAAATTAAAAAAGGAAAACTGTCACTGTGTACACTTGTGTAGAGAGTCTTCTTAGGTCAGCAGAGATGACCTGGTCCTTACTCTCACCCCAGCCAGCCCATGGTGTGGAGATTGGGGTGGTTTTATGCTTTGGAATCATCAGCATTGAGGACCACTGACAAAATCCATCCTGCAGTGTTTTTAGGCATTATGGGTGGAGTTCATTTTTATGAAAACTACATTGGGCAAAACTATTTAATTGTGTAAAATTTATTCTGGTGTGCTAGTTAATGATACATGAGGACTGTACAGATGGTGCTCCACCTGCTAAACAAGTGTGGATTATGATATATGTTAAGGGGAGCCAGGCCCAGCTATATTCTGCCATACACGACCAATATTTTTCTGAAATGGCTGATAGAGCTCTGCCAGATTTCCAGCAGTTCGAAGTTGAAAACATTGTAGATCGTCCATTTGATACTAGAAACTATTACATGCTTTCCTTTTTATATTTACTAAACAGAACATTTTCATTTTTAATCATTGTTCATATCAAACATTCTATGTCTTCTTTAGTCTCAAAGGATGAAATACAAGAGGTACAATGTTAAAGGACATTGGTTTTTCTTACACAGGATGGGATAATTTTTCCTGTTTTTTTTTTTTTTTTAGTTGAGGGAATTAGTTAAACAGAACATTTTCATTTTTAATCATTGTTCATATCAAACATTCTATGTCTTCTTTAGTCTCAAAGGATGAAATACAAGAGGTACAATGTTAAAGGACATTGGTTTTTCTTACACAGGATGGGATAATTTTTCCTGTTTTTTTTTTTTTTTCAGTTGAGGGAATTAGAAATCTATTTAATTCACATTTGTGGGTTTTTGCTTTACATTGCTGATACTTTTGGGCTTCCCTTGTGGCTCAGCTGGTAAAGAATCCGCCTGAAACATGGGAGACCTGGTTTCAACCCCTGGGTTGGGAAGAACCCATGGAGAAGGGAAAGGCTACCCTCTCTGGAGAATTCTGGCCTGGAGAATTCCATGGGCCAGAATTCCGTAGTCTATGGGGTTGCAAAGAGTCAGACATGGCTAAGGGACTTTCCCTCACTCACTCACTCACTTGCTGATACTTTAAAAGCAACAGATTTATTGAGATACAATTCTTATATCATAACATTAATCCTTTTAAAATGTACAATTGAGGGCTTCCCTGGTGGTCCATTGGTTAAGAATCTGACTTGCAATGCAGCGGACAACAGGTTTTATCCCTAATCTGGAAGGATCCCACATCTGTCAGGGCAACTAAGCCTGTGAGCTGCAACTATTGAAGCCCAGATGTCCTAGAGGCCATGTCCTGCAACAAGAGAAGTCACTACAATGAGAAGCCAGCACACCACAGCTAGAGAGTGGTCCCTACTAGTGGCAACTAGAGAAAGAGCAAACACAGCAACAAAGACCCACAAAGTGAAGTCGCTCAGTCGTGTCTGACTTTTGCGACCTCATGGACCCTACAGTCCATGGAATTCTCCAGGCCAGAATACTGGAATGAGTGGTCTTTCCCTTCTCCAGGGGATCTTCCCAACCTAGGAATCGAACCCAGGTCTCCTGTGTTACAGGCGGATTCTTTACCAGCTGAGCCACAAGGGAAGCCCAAGAAGACTGGGGTTGGAAGCCTATCCCTTCTCCAGCAGATCTTCCTGACCCAGGAATCTAAGTTGGGTCTTCTTCATTGCAGGGCTATTCTTTGCCAACTGAACTATCAGGGAAGCCCTAACAAAGACCCATGCCAGCCATAATAAATAAATTAAATTAAATTAATGTATAGTTCATTATTAGTACATTCATGGAGTTGTGTAATTACCAGTGTTATCTAGGAAAGAACTTTTTCACCATCCCACAAAGAAACTTTAAATTCATTAGCAGGTACTCTACATTCACTTCTTCTTCCAGCTGAAATGATTATTTTTCATTTCACCTCTGGAGGTTTTTCTGATTCTCTACATTTTATATCAATGGAATGACACAATATATAGTGTTTTATAAAAGTTTTTAAAAATTTATTACAGTGTTGTCAAAGTTTATCCACGTTGAAGCTTGTATCAGTACCTCATTTTTATTATTTTTTTGTTTATTTTTTTATTTTTTTACTTCAGTTTTTTGATGAGCAGTGTCTGCTCTCTAGTTGCAGTGCCCAGGCTTCTCATGGCGGTGGCTTCTCTTGCTGTGGAGCACAGGCTAATGGGTCCATGGGCTTCAGTATTTGCAGCATATGGGATCTTCCCAGATTAGGGATCAAACCTGTGACTCCTGCATGGGCAGGTGGATTCTTTCCCACTGAGTCACCAGGGAAGCCCAGTACTTCATTTTTAAATTGTCAGATAGGATAGCTTACAGTAGGCTGTTGTATGAATATAACACATTTTTTATCCATTCATCAACTGATGGACATTTACATTGCTTTCACTTTTTGGCTAGTATGAATACTGTTGCTATGAACATCTTTTTGTACATGTTTTTGTTTGAAAATAAATAGTCAGTACTCTTGGCTATATACTTAAGAGTGGGATTGCTGGGTCATATGGTAATTCTGCGTTTAACTTCTTGAGGAACTGACAAGCTATTTTCCATGGTGTCTATACCATTTAATATTCCCTTCTGCAACATAATGAGAGTTTCAATTTACTTACATTCTCACAAACACTTGTTATTTTTAGAAATTATATTTCAATGGATGTGAAGTGGTACTTCACTATGGTTTTGATTTTCATTTTCCTAACGATTAATGATATTGAGAAACTTTTCATGAGCTTGTTAGATGTTTGTATATCTTCTATAAAGACATTTTTCATCAAGGTTTTTGTCCATTTCTTCTGTTTTTTTTTTTTTTTATTGTTGAGTTCTAAGAATTCTTCATGCATTCTGAATACTAGACCCTTATCAAAAGAATAATTCACAAATATTTTCTACCATTATGTGGGTTATCTTTTTCATTTTCTTGATAGTGTTCTTTGAAGGATGAAAGCTATTAATTTTGAAGTACATTTCATCTTTTTTTATTTTCTTATTCATGTTTTCAGTGTTATATCCAGGAATCTGTTGCCTTATCCAAAGTCACAAAGATTTATAACTTTCTTTTATTCTAAGAGTTTATAAGTTTAGCTCTTATATTAGGATTTCGATCCATTTTGAGGTAATTGTTGTATATAATGTAAGAGTTCAAATTTTTCTTTTCTTCTTCTTCTTTTTTTTTTTTTTGCATATGGATTTCTGATTGTCCTAGAAGCATCATTTGTTGCAAAGACAGTTTTTTGCCGACATTGAAATGTCTTAGCATCCCTGTTGGAAATCAGTTGACCCTAAATGTAAAATTTTATTTCTAGATTCTAAATTATGTTCCACATCCAACCTTATGCCTGTACAGATGTTGAAAACTCAGCTTCTTGGTGTACTGGTGCCAAATCACATCTCAGAGACAGAATTTTGAGTGAAGTAGAAGAGATGAGCTTTATTGCTTTACCAGGAAAGTGGGTCACAGTGGGCTAATGCCTCAAGGAACTGTGTGTCCCAATCCAGAAGGATTTAATGAGGAGTTTACAGAAACAGTTCAGGGGTGGGTTGCTGACTGGATCAGGATGCAGGGTCTCAGGAAGTCAGTCTCCTAGTCTCCATGAGCTCCCTTGGCCCCTTTAATGTTGCCTCAGCTTCCTGGTTGCTCCTACGTTGATTAGTAAGTGTTCAGATCTGCCTCTTTGGAACTCTGGGAAGATCCCAGAAGCTGGAGCCTTGCCTATAAGAAACAGAGGCAGGGGGTCCCTGCCCAGGAGTCCCACAGGGTCCTTGTCTGTTTCACTACCATACTGTCTTTATTACTGGTTTTGAAAACAAACAGGAGGAAAAAAAAGTTACAAGTAAAGGTGCATTTATTATCTCCTTTACGTTTACTTATGTATTCCCCTTTATTCTTTATTGTGTATGGATTTATTTTACTCTTGGTTTTCTTTTATTTCAGCTTAAGTACTCTTTTTAGTACTCTAGGTAGGCCAGGTCTGCTAGTGACTCATATTGTCAGTTTTTAATTATCTGTGTATGTCTTATTTTCTCCTCTCATTTTTGTGGATACAGAATTCTCAGATGGTGGTATTTTTCTTTCACTACTTTCTTTCAATTTCTGTTGATAAGTAAACTCTTAAAGATCCTTGAAATGTATAGTCATAGGATATCTAGTTATTTCAATTAATCATTATCTTTGGTTGTCCATAAGGTTGTTTCTGGAAGGATTTAGCATTTGAATTGGTACATTGGGCTTCCCTGGTGGCTCAGTGGTAAAGAATCCACCTGAAATGCAGGAGACATGTGGAGGGGACTTGTTTACAATCCCTGGGTCAGGAAGATCCCCTGGAGAAGGAAATGGCAATCCACTCTAGTATCCTTACCTGGAAAATCCCATGGACAGAGGAGCCTGGTGGGCTGCAGTCCCTGGGATGGCAGAAGAGTTGGGCATGACTTAGCAACTTAACAACAACAAATTATGTAAGCAGATTCCCCTCCCTAATGTGTTGGGCATTCTGCAATCCCTTCAGGGCTTGAATAGAACAAAAAAGTGGGGGGAGGGAGAATTCATGCTTTCTGCTGGACTGAGTTGGAGGAACACTAGTCTTCTTCTGCCTTTGGACTGACATTGACTCTTCAGCCTTCAGTGTGAGCTACCAGTGACTCATCTGGTCCTTCAGATCCTCAGGCCTTTGGATTGGGAGAGGAACTACAACAGCTGCTTGCCTGGGTCTCCAGTCTGCAGATGGTAGATTGTGGGAGTTCTCAACATCCAATATCATGTGAGCCAATTTCCTAAAATAAATTATCTATCTACTTACCTACCTAAGTGTATGTATCTATATGATATTCGTTCTGTTTCTCTCACAAATCCTGAAGAAAACTGATTTTGGTATTAAGAGTTATTCTAGAAGAATTTTTCTCTTCAATAGACTATTTTTTAAACTAGTGTTAAGTTCATATCAAAATTGAGTGGGAGGTGCAGAGATTTCACACATAACCCCAGCTCCCTGGACATGCACAGGTTCTCCCATTATCAACATACCTTACCACACCAAAGCGGGACATTTGTTAGAGCTGATAAACCAGCACTGCCATACGATCACCCTATGTCTACAGTCTACTTTGGGTTCATTCTTGAGGTTACGTATTCTACGGGTTCAGACAAATTCATAATGATATGCCTAACTATAATAGTATCACACAGAGCAGTCTCACTGCCCAAATAACCTCTGTGCTTTACCTATTCATTCCTCCGTCGCCCTGGCAACTGCTGATCTTTTCACAGATTTGCCTTTCCCAGAATGTCCTATAGTTGGAACCGTATAGTATGCTGCCTTTTCAATTGCCTTTTTTTGCTTAGTAATATGCATATGTTTCCTCCCTGTCATTTCATGGCTTGATAGTTCATCGTTTTAGCACTGAATAATATCTAACTTTCTGCATGTACTATAGTTTATTTATTCATTCATCCAAAAAAAAAAAAAAAAAGGACATCTTGGATGCTACTGAGTTTTGGATTACGAATAAAGCTGCTATAAACATCCATGTGCAGGTTTTTGTTGGACATATGTTTTCAGCTCCCCTTGGTAAATACCAGGGAACTTGACTGCTGGATCATATGGTAAGAGTATGTTTAATTTTATAAGAACCCACCATATTGTCTTGCCAAGTGGATGTACTATTTTCCATTCCCACTAGCAATCAGTAGGTTCGGATGTCTGTTGTTCCACATCGTAACTGACAATTGGTGTTCTCAATGTTCTGGATTTTGGTCATTCTAAGTGTGTAGTGGTACCTCATTGTTGTTTAAACTTGCATTTTCCTGATGACACATGTGGAATATCCTTTTTCACATGCTCATTTGCCATATGCATACCTTCTTTGGTGAGGTATTGGGTAATAAGGCATTTGGCACACTTTTAATTAGGTTGTTAGTTTTTTTATTGTTGAGTTTTATAAGTTCCTTATATATTTTGGATAACAGGGTTTTTTTTTTAATCAGATAGGTCTTTTGTAAATATATTCTCCTAGTATGTGATTTTTCTTTTCATATGAGTTTCCTTTTTTAGTCTGTTCATATGATAGATTACATTATTTGATTTTTGAATGTTTGAAGCAGCCTTGCCTACCTTGAATAAATTCCACTTGGTCATGGTGTATAATTCTTTTTATATCTTGTTGGATTCGATTTGCTAATATTTGATTGAGGATTTCTGCATCTATATTCATGAAAGATATTTGTTATAGCTTTTTTTCCCTGTTCTATCTTGTCGGCTTTCATGTTAGGGTAATGCTAGTCTTATAGCCTGAGATAAGAAGTATTCTGTCTACTTCTTTCACCTGAAAGTGATTGTAGAATATTAGTATAAATTCTTCCTTAAATGTTTGGCAGAATTCACTAGTGAACATGCCTGGGACTGGTACTTTCTGGTTTTGAAGATTATTAATTATTGCTTCAATTTCTTTAATAAATACAGTCCTATTATGTAATCTGTTACCTCTTTAAGAGTTTGGAAAATCATGTCTTTCAAGAAATTGATCCATTTAATCTAGATTATCAAAATTGTGGGCATAGAGTTGTTCATAGCATTCCTTTATTCTCCCTTTAATGTCTGTGATACAGTCCCCTTTTCCATTTCTAACATTAGTAATTTGCATCCTCTTTTTTTCTTAGTTATCTTATTGATAAACTTTCAAATAACCAGCTTTTTTTCTATTGATTTCCTATTTTCAGTTTTATTGATTTCTGCTCTAATTTTTATTATTGCCTTTCTTCTTCTTACTTTACATTTAACTTTTCTTCTCTCTAGCTTTCCAAAGTGAATGGTTAGATTACTAATTTTATATCTTTCTTCTTTTTTTCTAACATATACATGTAATGCTATAAAAGTTCACTTCTAAGCATTGCTTTACTGTATCACACAACTTTTGATAAGTTGAATTTTTATTTCTATTTGGTTCAAAAAAGGTTTTAATTTATTCTGAGATTTCATCTTTGTTTCATGTGTTATTTTGAACTGGGTTGTTTGATATCCGAGTATTTGGGGATTTTCCAGCTACCTTTCTGTTCCTGAGTTCTAGCTTAATTCCATGTGGTGAGAGTATAGATTATATGTTTCCTATTCTATTAAATTTGTTAAGGTGTATTTTGTAGGCGTAATGTGGTCAGTCTTCGTAAATGCCTCAGGTGAAAGTAAAGAAGAATGTGCAATATGCTGTTGTTGGATACATTTTTCTATAGGTGTCAATTATGTTCAGTTTATTATGGTGCTGTTGAGTTCAGCCTTGTTCTGACTGATTTTATTTCCTGCTAGATTTGTCCATTTCTGATGGATGACTGTGGAAGTGTCCAACTATCAGAGTGGATTTATCTGTTTCTCTTTGCACTTCTATCAGGTTTTACCCCAAATATTCTGATGTGTTGTTGGGCACACACACATTAAGTATTGTTATGTCTTCTTGAAGGATTGACACCTTTATCATTAAATAATGTTCCAGTTTATCCCTGATAACTTTCCTTGCTTTGAAAGTCCACTCTGTCTGAAATTGGGCTTCACCGATGGCTCAGACAGTGAAGGATCTGCATGAAATGCAGGAGACTCATGTTCAATCCCTGGGTCAGGAAGATCCCCTGGAGAACCATGGGCAGAGGAGCCCGGTGGGCTACAGTCCATGGGGTCTCAAAGAGATCAGACATGACTGACTAGCATTTTCACTTTCTTTTGATGAACATTAACATGGTTTATTTTCCTCCATTTGTTTACTTTTAATATATCTATCTTTATACTTAGAGTGGGTTTCTTTTAGACAACATATAGTTGACTCACATTTTGATCTCCTCTGACAATCACTGTCTTTAGTTGGTGCATTTAGACCAGTGGAATTCAAAGTGATTATTGATATAGCTGGATTAATATCCAACATATTTGTAAATGTTTTATAATTGTTGCCTTGGTCTTTGTTCTTTTAAAAATATTCTTTCTCTGCTTTTTGTAATTTCAAGTAAACACTTTAAATGATTCAATTTTATCTACTTTCTTATCATATTAGTTCCCCTTTTTCATTTTATTTTAAGTGGTTACCCTAGAGTTTGCAATATATTCATTTACAGCTAATCCAGGTCCACTTTCAGATAACACTATGCCACTTTATATATACTGTGAGTACCTTATAATTACAAAATAGCCCTAATTCTTCCTTCATGTCCCTGTTTCACTGCTGTCATTCATTCCACCTCTATATAAGCACACATAAGCATATATGTACATAAGATATGCACATAAGCAGCATAATTTAATACACTGCTGCTGTTGTTAAATTGGGAAAACCATTATTTCTTAGATCAATTAAGAATAAAAAAACTGTATGACCCACCTCCTAGAGTAACAGAAATAAAAACAAAAGTAAATGAGTGGAACCTGATTAAACTTGAAAGCTTTTGCACAGCAAAGGAAACTATAAGCAAGGTGAAAAGACAACCCTCCAAATGAGAGAAAATAATAGCAAATGAAACAACTGACAAAGGATTAATTTCCAAAATATACAAGAAGCTCATACAACTCAATACCAGCAAAAGAAACAACCTAATCATAAAGTGGGAAAAAGACATAAACAGACATTTCTCCAAAGAAGACATATGCTGTTGCTGCCAAGTCGCTTCAGTCGTGTCCGACTCTGTGCGACCCCATAGATGGCAGCCCACCAGGCTCCCCCGTCCCTGGGATTCTCCAGGCAAGAGCACTGGAGTGGGCTGCCATTTCCTTCTCCAATGCGTGAAAGTGAAAGTGAAGTTGCTCGGTCATGTCCAACTCTTAGCGACCCCATGGACTGCAGCCCACCAGGTTCCTTCATCCATGAGATTTTTCCAGGCAGGAGTACTGGAATGGGGTGCCATGGCCTTCTCCTGGCTAATAAACACATGGAAAGATGCTCAACATCGCTCATTATTAGAGAAATGCAAATCAAAATTACAATGAGATATCACCTAAAACCAGTCAGAATTGCCCTCATCAAAAAATCTATAAACAATAAATGCTGGAGAGGATGTGGAGAAAAAGGAACACTCTTGCATTGCTGGTGGGAATGTAAGTTGATACAGCCACTATGGAAGACGGTATGGAGAGTCCTTAAAAAGCTCGGAATAAAACCACCATATCACTCAGCAATCCTACTCGTAGGCATATACCCTGAGACAAGCAAAATTGAGAAAGACACATGTATCCCACTGTGCATTGCAGCACTATTTACAATAGCTAAAACACAGAAGCAACCTAGATGACCATCAACAGATGAATGGATAAGGAAGTTGGGTACATATACACAGTGAAATATTGCTCAGCCATAAAAAGGAACACATTTGAGTCATTTCTGATGAGGTAGATGAACCTAGAACCTATTATACATAGTGAAGTGTCAGAAAGAGAAAAAATAAATATTGTATTCTAACACATATATGGAGAAGGCAATGGCACCCCACTCCAGTACTCTTGCCTGGAAAATCCCATGGATGGAGGAGCCTGGTAGGCTGCAGTCCATGGGGTTGCGAAGAGTCACTCACGACAGAGCGACTTCACTTTCACTTTTCACTTTGATGCATTGGAGAAGGAAATGGCAACCCACTCCAGTGGTCTTGCCTGGAGAATCTCAAGGATGGCAGAGCCTGGTGGGCTGCTGTCTATGGGGTCGCACAGAGTCGGACACGACTGAAGTGACTTAGCAGCAGCAGCAGCAACACATATATACAGAATCTAGACAAATGGTACCGAAGAACTTCTTTGCAGGGCAGCAATGGAGAAACAGACATAGAGAATAGACTTATGGACATGGGGAGAGGGTGGGATGTACGGAAAGAGTAACATGGAAGCTGACAGTACCATATGTAAAATAGATAGCCAAGGAGAATTTGCTGTATGGCTCAGGAAACTCAAACAAGGGCTCTGTATCAACCTGGAGGGGTGGGATGGGAAGGGAGGTAGGAGGGAGGTTTAGAAGGGAGGTGGGAGGGAAGTTTAAAAGGGAGGGGATATGTGTATACCTATGGCTGATTCATGTTGAGGTTTGACAGAAAACAACAAAATTCTGTAAAGAAATTATCCTTCAATAAAAAAATAAAAAGAAAAAAGAAAACTGAATGTTTTATCTTCATTTATTCCTTCTCTGAACTCTTCTTTTCTTTATATGTAGACCCGAGTTTCTCTCTTGTATCACTTTTCTTTCTCTCTAAATTTTTTTAATATAATTTCTTGCAAGGCAGGTCTACTAGCAACAATTCCTTCAGTTTATATTTGTCTGAGAAAGTTTTATTTCAATTTCGCCTTAAAAAATTAATTTGGCTGTGTTGGGTCTTGGTTGCTGTGTGAACTTTTCTCTCTAGTTGCAGCCAGCAGGGGCTACTCTCTAATCTCAGTGCATGAGCTTCTCAACTGGTGGTTTCTCTTGTTGAAGAGCATGGGCTCCCAGGTGCAAGGGCTTCAGTAGTTGTGGCTCCTGGTCTCCAGAGAACAGAATCAGTAGTTGTGGCATATGGGCTTAGTTACCCTGAAGCATGTGGGATCTTCCCAGATCAGGGACCGAACCTATGTCTCCTGCATTGGCAGGTGGATTCTTTACAACGGAGCCACTAGGGAAGCCCTTCTCCTTCACTTTTGAAGGATAATTTTGCAGCATACAGAATTTTGGGTTGATGACTATTCTCTCAACACTAAATATTTCGCTTCACTTTCTTTTTGCTTGCTTGGGTTCTAAGAGGTCAGATGTAATGCTTACCTTGTTACTCTGTAGGTAAGGTGCTTTTCCCTCTGGCTTCTCTCAAGACTTTTTTTTTTTTTCTCTTTAAGTTTTAATACCATTTCATACCAATCAGAATGGCTGCGATCCAAAAGTCAACAAGCAACAAATGCTGGAGAGGGTGTGGAGAAAAGGGAACCCTCTTACACTGTTGGTGGGAATGCAAATTAGTACAGCCACTATGGAGAACAGTGTGGGGATTCCTTGAAGGTGAAGGTGAAGTCGCTCAGTCGTGTCCGACTCTTTGCAACCCCGTGGACTGTAATGTACTAGGCTTCTTGGTCCATGGGATTCTCCAGGCAAGAATACTGGAGTGGATTGCCATTTCCTTCTCCAGGGGATCTTCCCGACCCAGGGATCGAACCCGGGTCTCCCGCATTGGAGGCAGACGCTTTAACCGCTGAGCCACCAGGGAAGACCATCTCCTTTTTAAGGAGATTCCTTAAAAAATTGCAAATAGAACTGCCTTATGATCCAGCAATCCCACTGCTGGGCATACACACCGAGGAAACCAGAATTGAAAGAGACACGTGTACCCCAGTGTTCATTGCAGCACTATTTATAATGCCAGGACATGGAAGCAACCTAGATGTCCATCAGCAGATGAATGGATAAGAAAGCTGTGGTACATATACACAATGGAGTATTACTCAGCTATTAAAAAGAATACATTTGAATCAGTTTTAATGAGGTGGATGACGCTGGAGCCGATTATACAGAGTGAAGTAAGCCAGAAAGAAAAACACCAATACAGTATACTTACACATATATATGGAATTTAGAATGATGGTAATGATAAACCTGTACGCAAGACAGCAAAAGAGACACAGATGTATAGAACAGCCTTTTGGACTCTGTGGGAGAGGGAGAGGGTGGGATGATTTGGCAGAGTGGCAGTGTAACATGTATGGTATCATAAGTGAAATGAATCACCAGTCTAGGTTCAATGCGGGATGCAGGATGCTCGGGACTGATGCACAGGGATAATCCAGAGAGATGGTGTGGGGTGGGAGGGGGGAGGTGGGGGTTGGGATTGGGAGTTCATGTACACTCGTGGCTGATTCATGTCAATGTATAGCAAAATGAATACAGTATTGTAAAGCAAAACAAATTAAAAAATAAAAATTAATTTAAAAAAATTTTAAAAAGTTTTAATGTCTGTGGATATTTGGAAATTTGATTTGAAGAAAATGCATAAAATGTTGTTCAGAGAAATTAAATATAAAATACAATCAATTCACTCCTTCAGTTTTGTTCGACTCTTTGCAACCTCGTGGACTACAGCATGCCAGGCTTCCCTGTCCATCACCAAACTCAGAGCTCACTCAAACTCATGTTCATCAAATCAGTGATGCCATCCAACCATCTCATCCTCTGTTGTCCCTTTGTCTTCCCACCTTCAATATTTCCCAATATCAAGGTCTTTTCCAATGAGACAGTTCTTCACATCAGGTTGCCAAAGTATTGCAATTTCAGCTTCAGCATCAGTTCTTCCAATGAATATTCAGGACTGATTCCCTTTAGGATGGACTGGTTGGATCTCCTTGCAGTCCAAGGGACTCTCAAGAGTCTTCTCCAACAGCACAGTCAAAAGCATCAATTCATCAGTGCTCAGTTTTCTTTATAGTCCAACTCTCACATCCATACATGACTACTGGAAAAACCATAGCTTTGACTAGATGGACCTTTGTTGTCAAAGTAATGTCTTGGCTTTTTAATATGCTGTCTACGTTGGTCATAGCTTTTCTTCAAAGGAGCAACAGTCTTTTCATTTCATGGATGCAGTCAACTTACACAGTGATTTTGGAGCACCCCCAAAATAATGTATCTCACTGTTTCCTTTGTTTCCGCATCTATTTGCCATGAACTGATAGGACCAGATGCCATGATCTTAGTTTTCCGAATGCAGAGTTTTAAAAAATTTTTCACTCTTCTATTTCACTTTCATCAAGAGGCTCTTTGATTCTTCTCCAGTTTCTGCCATAAGGCTGGTGTCATCTGCATATCTGAGGTTATCAATATTTCTCCTGGGAATCTTGATTCCAGTTTACGTTTCATCCAGCCCAGAGTTTCTCACGATGTACTGTGCATATAAGTTAAATAAGTAGTGTGACAATATACAGCCTTGACGTACTGCTTTCCCAATTTGGAACCAGTTTGTTGCTCCATGTCCAGTTGTAGCTATTGCTTGTTGACCTGCATACAGATTTCTCAGGAGGCAGGTCAGGTGGTCTGATATTCCTATCTCTTGAAGAATTTTGCACAGCTTGTTGTGATCCACACATCCAAAGCTTTGGCATAGTCAATAAAGCAGATGTAGATTTTTTCTGGAACTTTCTTGCTTTATTGATAATCCAGTGGATGTTGACAATTTGATCTCTGGTCCCTCTGCCTTTCCTAAAACCAGCTTGAACATCTGGAAATTCATGGTTCATGTACTGATGAAGCCTGGCTTGGAGAATTTTGAGCATTACTTTGCTAGCATGTGAGATAAGTGCAATTGTGGGGTAGTCTGAACATTCTTTGTCATTGCCTTTCTTTGTGATTGGAATGAAAACTGACCTTTCTAGTCCTGTGGCCACTGGTGAATTTTTCACATTTGCTGGCATATGAGTGCAACACTTTCACAGCATCATCTTTCAGGATTTGAAATAGCTCAACTGTAATTCCATCACCTCCAGTAGCTTTGTTCATAATGATGCTTCCTAAGGCCCACTTAACTTCAGACTCCAGGATGTTTGGCTCTAGGTGAGTGATCACATCACTGTGATTATCTGGGTCATTAAGATCTTTTTTTGTATAGTTCTTCTGTATACACTTTCCACCTCTTCTTAATATCTTCTTCTTCTGTTAGGTCCATATCATTTTTGTCCTTTATTGTGCCCATCTTTGCATGAAATGTTCCCATGGTATCTCTAATTTTTTTTTTTAAGATATCTCTAGTCTTTCCCATTTTATTATTTTCCTCTATTTCTTTGCATTAATCACACACAGGCTTTCTTTTCTCTCCTTGGTATTTTTTGGAACTCTGCATTCAAATAGGTGTATCTTTTCTTTTCTCCTTTGCCTTCAGGATCTCTTCTTTTCACGGCTATTTGTAAGGCCTCCTCAGACAACCATTTTGCCTTTTTGCATTTCTTCTTCTTGGGGATGGTCTTGATCACTGCCTTTTGTACAATGTCACAAACCTCCATCCATAGTTCTTAAGTCACTCTAACAGATTTAATTCCTTGAGTGTATTTGTCACTTTTACTGTATAGTCATAAGGGATTTGATTTAGGTCATACCCGAATGGTTTAGAGGTTTTCCTTACTTTCTTCAATTTAAGTCTGAATTTGGCAATAAAGAGTTCATGATCTGAGCCACGGGCAGCTCCTGGTCTTGTTTTTGCTGACTCTATAGAGCTGCTCCATCTATGGCTGCAAAATATATAATCAATCTGATTTCGGTTTGACCATTTGATGACATCCATGTGTAAAGTCTTGTGTTGCTGAAAGAGAGTATTTGCTATGACCAGTGAGTTCTCTTGGCAAAACTCTGTTAGCCTTGACCTGCTTCATTTTGTACTCCAAGGCCAAATTTGCCTATTACTCCAGGTATCTCTTTACTTCCTACTTTTGAATTCTAGTCCCTACAATGAAAAGGACATCTTTTTGGGGTGTTAGTTCTAGAAGGTCTTGTAGTTCTTCATGGAACTGTTCAGCTTCAGCTTCTTCAACATTACTGCTCAAGGCATTACTGTGATATTGATTGGTTTGTCTTGGAAACAAATTTTTTAAATATTATGAAGAGGAGCTATACTACAAGGCCTGGAGGAAAGGTGATGGCAAAGAGACTTTCTAAGACACTAGAGAAATGAGGAACTTTGGGAACAGTGATGACTAACATCCAATCCTTATGCTGAGTGCAGTCTCCTTTGTTACTAAGTCCTTCCTCTTCATCACCTCTTCAGTCTCAGTCTTCAATAAAGCTTATATATATATATATATATATATATATATATATATATAAAACAATTAAAAATCAGAGCAAGCCCCATATTATCTCTGTCTAGAATGAAGACAAGAAGGCCAAGATCAGGATTTGGAGCAATGTGAGATCTGAGAGAAAAAGAGGAGCTTGTGCGATATACTCAGAGATGATGGAGCTAAAGCCTGAAGTTGAAGATTGACAAGTGATGAGCAGATTATAAAATATACACTATCCCTAACATCAAAATCCAAAGAAAAATTAGAGAAAAGATACGTTTTTAGAACTAAATGTGGGATGGATTTTGAAGTTAGCTATTTGTAAATGGAAACTAAAAGTAAGTCTTGCGCTGGAATAGTTTTTGCTGAATTTGCAGAATGAACTGAAAAGGAAGATGGCTATACAATGCTTTTTGACAACATGCATAAGCATGGAACTATGTCTCAAGGTTGTAATGCCAATTACAGAAAACAAAAACAAGTGCTTCTCACTCTTAAGCGCTGTTATGATACACAGGACAGGCAGGCTCCTGATTTGATGTCCCTGGTGCCTCTCTTCTCTTGGGAATATGTCTAAGGATTCTTGTAGGAACTCACTCACTCTAGCCAAAGAGTTTCAGACGCATCTGTGTGGTCGCATGGCAGCCTTGATCTGTGCATTGTTTTTTTCTAGCAATCCCAGGCGCTGGCATGTCTCAGAATGACCCACTGAGATGATCACCAGAATGCGTGCATGTTCAAATGCTCAATCTTGTACAACTGTTTGCAATCCCATGGACTATATCCCACTTGGCTCCTCTGTCCATGGAATTTTCCAGGCAAGAATACTAGAGTGGGTCACCATTTCCTTCTCCAGGGGATCTTCCCAACCCAGGGATGGGACCCATGTCTCTCGCATCTCCTGCAGGGGCAGGCAGATTCTTTACCACTGTGCCACCTGGGAAAGCTGATGACTGATGGTCAGTCCTTTTTGTAATGGAGACTGGGTCCCTGTGTACCAGGTTACCACCATTAACATTTCTCAACCCCCATGGGACAGATTACTGATGCATTTGTGTACTTTGTGACCTTGTCATGCTTTACAATCCATGGTGATGAATTTATAGAGTGATGTGACTGTGTATAAATCCTGTAACAGAGATAAATGGGCATTAGATGTTGACAAAGCAGAGAAAAAAGTATTGTTCTTGACATCTTTTGTTAGCAAACGCATGATTTGCCATAATTTTTTTTTAGTGACTTATCTATAAATCTTCTTTTCTTATTTAATAAAATGCCCCTGCAGCTCGTCCTGGGCTGATACCATGTTTTTGTAATACATTATTAAAGCTATGTCAGGTTCAAGATGCAAAGTGCTTGGGGCTTCTGACTACTATTCTTTCCCTTCCAACTCCCAACAATACTCAAAGAGTTCTAAGGATGCACACAGAAGCTCCCTTCTGTATTGTTCTTCACAACTTACTCAGGAAGCAACCACGGCTACCTAAAGCTTTGTGGATATGCTTCTTTCACCAAGTTTTCTCAAGTGTTCAGTGAAGCTTAGGGAAAATTATTTTTTAAAATGAACTGTAGGACATGAAAAAAAAAAAAGAGTTGTTTTTCTCAAAACTGAGTTTAGAAGGATCATTTACACAAGGGCCCTGGATCTAAAAATGTTCAAATGTTACTATTATTCTGTAAGTCACTTGCTGACTGGCTTTAAGAAGCCTGTCCTCTTTTTTATTTTCTTGTTTATGTTCCATAGAAGGTCTGTTATTCTCATGTTTTCAGTCATTTTTTTGTTTCTTTCTAGGCTAAGGCAAGAGGGTTGGTTGACAGAAATAATTTCCAGTGAGTTTGTCTGCTGTACGTGGACTCTCCTGGTGTTTTAGTCAATAAGTTGCATCTGACTCTTGCAACACCGGGGACTGAAACCTGTCAGGCTCCTCTGTTCATGGGATTCTCCAGGCAACAGTAGTGGAGTGAGTTGCCATTTCCTTCTCCAGAGGATCTTCCTGACCTAGGAATCGAACCCGGGTCTCCTACATTGCAGACAGATTTCTTACTTACTGAGTTACGAGGGAAGTCAGTGGACTTTCCTAGTTACAATCAAGAGTAAGTTGGCAGGGATTTCCCTGGCGGTCCAGGAGTTAAGACTCGAGGCTTCCATGATGGGGGGCATGGGTTCAGTCCCTGGTGTGGGAACTACGATCTCCTATGCTGTGAACTGGCAGTCCGCCCTCTTTAGGTTCGTGGCCTAATTAACTCTGTGCCTGCTTCCTGTGGCCCATGACTACTCCCAGGTCTTCCAGGATGAAGTCTGGCACCAATTTACCAAAGTCAGAGTGTTTCTAAATATGACAGGCTTAGGACCTTACCATATGTGGTGGTGGGTTAAGGTGCCAATACTTTATTTTGGTGAAGATTCATTATGGTGTGATTTCTTTTGTGCTATGATTCCCACTTATCTTGTGTGAAAATTGTAAGCTATGTTAAGTCACGCTGAGTCCTTTAAAATGAAATCACAGTGGCCAGTCAATAACTTCCATATTAGCTGTTTCAGAAGGGCTGTTGTGGGACTGTGAGTGCCTTAGAGTGAGAAAGTCAGAATATTACTTGACATGAGTGTGTTTGATGCCTAATGTGCATCATTGGAACAGAAGGAGCAACTGATGAAGTCAAAACTCTCTCCCCTGGGGTAACTACTGCTTCCTTAAAAAGAGACCATGAAGCTGAGTGACTTAAAGTCTCTCGCTGGAGGTCCTGTATCCATGCAGCAGAAAGATGCTGCTAGAGGCCCTGTTGGAGCAGAAGGCGACTTTCTCTCACACTCGTTGCCAGACTCATTGCTGGACTGGAGCCTGCATGCCCAGATGCCTCCTTTCCAGATTTCTTGGAGTAGACCTCACTCGCTCTTCCCTACCTTGACTAATCTGCATTGTGTGCTGACTGTATGCAATAAATTGCTTATTGGCTACCGTTTCATATATTTCTGATTCCATGATTCTTACCTGTCCTTATTTCTGGGCCCTGTGTCAGACAAGATCTCCAAGGGTCTGTTACACATAGCTCTTTGGGAACCACTGAACAGGTGAGAGATGGATATTGTTTTGGCTTTTGAAGACCAATACCAGTGCAAAGGTCTGCATAGCATAGCAGCTGTCTGCATTATATTTTAAAATAGAGAGTCAACTTGGCCTATATTGTGTTTAGATGAGGGGCTGAGATGGTTAGGGAGTTTGGAATGGACATGCACACACTGCTACATTTTAAATGGATGACCGACCAGGACCTCTATACCTACTGTGCAGCACAGGAAACTCTGCCCCGCGTTATGTGGCAGCCTGGGTGAGAGAAGAGTTTGGGAGAGAATGGAGATTTACATATGGCAATAGCCCTTCCTTGTCCAGCTAAAACTATCACAACCTTGTTAATTGGCTATACTCCAATTTAATTTAAAAAAAAAAAAAACTGTTTTTAAAGGATCAGTTGAAAATCAAGTTGAAAACAGAGTCTGAAGCTGGATAAGATATATCCAAAGGTCCTACTAATAATGGTGAGTTTTATTAATAAGTAGAAGATACTCTATATGTTTTTACATAGGCAGGTGATTTAATTGGAGTCATTCCTCAGGAAGATAAATTTAACAGTTAATGAGCAGGATGATTCAGGGAGAAAATAGACAGGAAGGAAGGTTTTTAGCTAGGAGATTTTAAAAGGTCAGGCAAGTGGTCATAAGGACCTGACCCTGGGAAGTAAGAGATTTTTATTAGTAGAAGCAGGCAGAAACCAGAGACCTTCTGGTAAGCCAGGGAGACTAATTCTAGGTAATTTCAAAAATACCAGGCCGAAAATAATGAAGGCAATCAAACAGTTCTGTCATGCCATGTAAACATGTCATTCCTCTCAAAGCCTGTTATCCTAATATTACATGACAGTGTCCTCTGGGTTATTTTTTCCATTACAAGAAGTTGCAGGAGCTGATAAGCTTATGACTAATTTAAAATGTAATTGTTGTCCTATCTTCCTCAGACACAGTTTGTGTTTCATTTCCTTAAAGCAAACAGTATAAAGAATTACAGTCAAGTTCAATATTAGGAACCTGATTCTTAGAAATCAAAAAGAGCTGAAGAAAGAGCTTTAGCTGGAAGCCCAATGCAATCCTCAAATTCCCACACCCCATGAATGCATCATGCTGTCATGGGTGAGACCTTGTGCCTGGTCTGTTCTGAGACTGAGTGAGGCTTTCTCATTCTGATGTCACTGAAGGACAAGAAGCAAACCAAGAAGATATGTGTCACTGAAAGGGATGCCTGTGTTAACAGATCATTGGAAATTTATGTTGAGAAGAGATTGCATAAATCACAGATTTATAGATATAAGTATATAGATTTATGAACATTATATAAAAGTTACAGAAATTATTGTATACATTATGTACATTTATAAAATTATATTAATTTATACATTCAGATGAAACTATATGCAATTATATAAATTTATAAATCATAGAAGTGATTTCATAAATCACAGAAGCATTGTAAGGGGTAATAGAGATCACCTAGTTAAATGTAAGCATTTTATAGTCAGGTCAAATTGGAAATGAATGCTCAGTTCCCCTGTAGGTACTGGACATCTGAGACAGTTTCTCCATCTGTAAAATGGAGACAGCCAACCACAGAGTCACTGGGAGAATTAAATAAGTTAATACATGGGAAACACTTAGCCCACAACAGCTGTTACTGGAAATAAATCTCAGGCTATGACTGGGCTTCCTGAATGCAGACTGAGGCTCCACCAAAGAGCTGTACCATCCTCTTATACATTCCCACTTGAAATCAGCTATGTCAGAAACCTTCCTCCAGTTTAACTGACTTCATTTTCTATATAAGCTTGTTTCCATCATTATTGAGAAGTGACTGCTTCTCTGATGACTCAGCAGTAAAGAATCTGCCTGTGACGCAGGAGTATGGGTTCGATTTCTGGGTGGAGAAGATCCTCTGGAGGAGGAAATGGCAACCCACTCAAATATTCTTGCCTGGAAAATCCCATGGAGAGTTGGGGTACTGGCCACGGGGTTGCAAAGAGTTGGACATGCCTAAAGTGACTGAGCATGCATGCAAGTGAACCCTGCCTAATCAATCATTTAAAAATTTATTGAGTAGCTATTCCATGAAAAGAACATGCATTTTATGATAAATGACATGCCATCATTAAAAACTTAATTATTACCTATTGCCCTGAAAAATATTAATCATCATTATTATTTTTAACCAGAAATAAGAGGTGCTGTTGTGGAATGACTTGCTTTGGGACTTAGAAGTGTGAGTAAAAATCACCCCTTTGGAAAGGGCATGAGTCATTGCTGCTGGGATTCACCTGCAATTCGGAAGGACATAGTCTGGTACTTAGGACAGGTCTTCAAAGCATGCCAATATTCCAATATCTGAAATTATTATCCGATTAAACAAAGTATCAGCAATACTTGGTAGAGAAAGTGAATCAGCGGCTCAGTTGCTCAGTCATGTCTGACTCTTTGTGACTGTACCCTACCAGGCTCCTCTGTTCATCAGATTTTTCAGGCAAGCATACTAGAATGAGTTGCCATTTCCTTCTCCAGGGGGTCTTCTCTACCCAAGGATGAAACCCACGTCCCCTGCAGCTCCTGCATTGGCAGGCAGATTCTTTACCACTGAGCCATCTGGGAAACTCCTTGGTAGAGAAAAACAATGTCAAAAGGAAATACAAAGTAGAGAGGGAAAGAAGGAAAGGATTATACCAGCAGAACTGCCCACTCTGGGCCAGACTCTCAGTATAATCATTGCCTCTCATTCTTAGACAGCCCTAAAGGGTAGGTGTACTTATTTTTATTCATATTTTATTGAGGGGGAAACTAAGGCTCAGATATGAACTTGGCAGTCTCACAGATGATACATAGTAGGTCAGCATTTGAACTCAGATTTATTTTACTCTAAAACCTTCATTTTTTGTTTATTTTATAAATCTTTTTGCTAACATAAAGCATAGTTACAGAAAAGCACAATAACAAATTCATAGCTGAGTGAAACTGCACAAGAACAAGTTTGTAACCACCATCCAGGTCAAAAAATAGAACCTTGCCACTTGCTTCAGACACCACTTTCCCTCTCTCCAAAAGTAACCACAGTAAGAGATTAATAAGAAAATAGAACAATTATAACAATATACTGTAATGAAAGGTCAGTGAATGTGGTCTCTTTCTCTTTCAAAATGTCTAATTTTACAAATAGGATGACCTTTCCATTGTAACCAAACACTTATTGTAAACTTTTGCAGCTTGAAATGGTAACCCACTCCAGTGTTCTTTCCTGGAGAATCCCAGGGACAAGGGAGCCTGGTGGGCTGCCATCTATGGGGTCGCACAGAGTCAGACACGACTGAAGCGACTTAGCAGCAGCAGCAGCAGCAGCATGCAACATCAAACCCAGCACAAATGTCTTTTTCCTTCTTCACAGTTTTCATTGATAGAAAATTTGTTCTTACTTAGCAACTTCATTTTATGATTTTTCTCTTTCCTTCTTAAGTCCAAGAACTTCCACCTTCTCACTTAAAGGAAGCATTTTATGGCTTTTCTTTGTCATATCCAAATTGCCAGAATCATTACTCTTGCCCTTGATGGCCATTATTAAATAAAGCAGGGATTACTTGAAGGTCTTCCCTGGTAGCTCAGACAGTAAAGAATCCACCTACAATGCAAGAGACCTAGGTTTGATCCCAGGAGTGGAAAGGCTATTCCACTCCAGTATTTTTGCCTGGAGAATTCCATGGACAGAGGAGCCTCGCAGGCTACAGTCCATGGGTCACATTTAATAGTAGAGTAAGGATATGAACTTCAGCTTCTTTGCTTTCGAAATCCACACTCTTTCCATTATACCATGTTACCTTGGTGCATATGTTTCTGCTTCACCCAGTAAAAACTTTCGTGGATTGTTTGCAGCAATTCTTGCATGTCCTCTTATGTCTTAAAATTAAGTTCAGATTTCCTTATTTGTGAAATGTACACAACTATGCCTGTCTGTTAGTACACAGCACATTTTGAATACATTTTAGCTTCCTTCTACAGGTCAGAGAATCTCCAACACTCTTTAAAGAGAAAAACTTTTAAGGACTCTTATTTATTTGTGTACTCAATTGCATAAAATGTACACAGGTACCCAATTCAGATATGTAACAAATTATACTCTTTCTCCTAAAGAATCATTTGCTTTCTATTATCTAGAGTTTTTTCTCCCAATGGTGTATGTTTTGATTTGCTCCAATCTACTTAATTTAGGAAAATATGGGGAAGGGAGATTAAAAATGCAGAATTTGAAAAGCAATTAAATAGATTTAAGCACACTTTAGAACTGTGTCTTTCCACTGTCCTGAGTAAATCTAAAGCGAGTTGTTTTTTTTTCCCCCTCCTCATGCAGATTGTCACACAATGTATTACAAGCAGAATTCAACTTCTGTGAAATGCTGGAACTGAGTGTTGGGGTTGGGGGAAGCTCAAAAGATAGGCAACTATGATTAAAAAGCTTTGTCAAACGCTAACTTTGAACATGCTGCAGTTCGATTTTTTAATGTAATCATGAGCAGAAAATAGCATTTTCTCACTCCATGAAGTCACACCTCTCTTTGTCAATGGAATAGTTGATAAATCAGTGAAAACAAAATTAAATGTAAATTGAGCTCTCCATCTGGCCACTGTGACACCCTTTAATTCAAGCCAAACAACTTGTCTTTGAGAAAGCCTTTTTTGAAGTACACTGGATTGACAACATGTTAAAGGGGCCCTTTTATGGTTCAGTATAACATTTTAGGAAAAAAATTCTGAGAAGGAAAAAGAAGAATATAAAAAGGGGACTGTCTGGTTAGTGAGCTTTACTCTGAGACAGAAGGTGTGTTTGTGTTTAAAGAATATAAATATTTCTGTTAGTTACGTAAACACAATACTTTTGCAGTGTGCTGATTTTCCTTATGTCTGGGCTCTTTTTGTTTCCTTTATTTCCATCTTGCTGTTATGTCATTGATTTTAAAGATCCCAAGGGAGAGGGGAGGGAAGAGCAGAAGAAAAAGGAAACTGGTAACAATTTCAGGAACCTGAGAGACAAGTGACTAAGGGATTCAACTTTGGATTCAGCCAGACCAGAGTACTAAGTCCAGCTGGGCTATTAGCTGAACAGGTGGTCTCTTCACTTCTGTAGGCTTGCTTTAGAAATAGAGGTCACAATACAGGTAAAGGCTGAGTATCAAACAATTGATACTTTGGAACTATGGTGCTGGAAAAGACTTTTGAGAGTCCCTTGGACAGCAGGAGATCAAACTAGTCATTCCTAAAGGAAGTCAAACCTAAAGGAAGTCAATCCTAAAGGCAATCAATCCTGAATATTCACTGGAAGGACTGATGCTAAAGCTCCAATACTTTGGCCACCTGATATGACAAGCTGAGCCATTGGAAAAGACCCTGATGCTTGGCAAGCCTGAACGCAAGAGGAAAAGGGGACAGTAGAGATTGAGATGGTGAGGTAGCATCATTGACTCAAAGGACATGGATCTGAGCAAACTCTGGGAGATAGCGAAGGCAGTGAAGCCTGGCATGCTACAGTTCATGGGGTTGCAAAGAGCTGGATAAAACTGAGTGACTGAAAAACAACAACAATGTGTCATACAGTAAGCACTCGTTAAAAATTAAATATTTTTAAGGATTATGGACTTCCCTTGTGGTCCAGTGGTTAAGAATCCAGCTGTCAATGCAGGGGTCATGAATTTGATCCCTGCTGCAGGAAGATCCCACATGCCTCAGGACAACTAAATCTATGAATCACAACTACTGAGCCCAGCAATGAAAAGTTCAAGCGCCACACTAGAGAGTGGCCCATGCTTGCAAAACTAGAGGAAGCCCATGCACAGCAACAAAGACCCAGCACAGCCACAAGTAAATACATAAATACATTTAAAAATAAAAATTGTTTAAATTTAGTTATTTTTATCTGCACTTGTTTTGAGGACTAGGTTAGAATATCTACTTCTTTGGCAGTATATTTTAAGCTATATATATATATATATATATGGGGGGGATATGGTTGCCCATCAACATTGAATGAACTCATTTTATTTTTAGTGATGTATCTGATGACACAGAATTAAATGAAATACGGCAGCTACTCTCTTCACAGCTGAACACTAGGTCATTTGGAACACACACACCATGTTCAGAATAGAGTCACTTGAATTTCTTCTCTTAGACACACCTGGTGGGTTTCCAGAGGGAAGATAAAAATGCAGTTCTCTGAGAGTTAAGGAGTCCCCAGACAATGATCATTTCTATTTACAATTCTAAAGAAGAGTTGGAGCAATGTACATAAGATGTCCTTTGTTGAGATGAAAGAATGCAAAACTGCCACAGGTTGGAGGCTCTAAAGTCAGAGATGGAGATGGAGTTGGAATGAGAGATATTTATTGGGGATGAGTGTGTGTAACAAAAAAGAAGGAAGGATTAGAGAGAAGAAGGTGAATGTCATGCCAGCTTGGCAGTCTTCACCAACCCAGCAAGGGTTCTGGACCAATATGACCTGTTTGTATCATTTGAGATGGCCTGACCTGTTCACTTCTGCTTTTACCACACGTGGGCAGTTGTGAGAAGTGTGCTCTGGGCAAGGTGGATTTCAGCAGGTCTGCAGGGTGCTGGTCCTGGAGGGTCCTGGAGGGCCCAGCACTATAGGCTGTCAGCTGTAACCTGGGGCTGGGAACGACCCTTTTTCAAAAGGGGATCTGACTTGGCATCTCCATGTTTGCCACAAAGACCCTGACACAGCACCACCAGAGATATGGGAACTGTAAATCCTGATCTAGTGGACCTGGATGAGTAGAACCTAAACATTATTTTATAATAATTAATATTCTGGGTAAGGAAAGGACACCAAGCATGTTTCCCAGGTGGTGCCAGTGGTAAAGAACCCGCCTACCAATGCTGGAGACATAACAGATATGGGTTCGATACCTGGGTCAGGAAGATCCCCTGGAGGGCATGGCAACCCACTCCAATATTCTTGCCTGGAGAATTCCATAGACAGAGAAGCTTAGCAGGCTATAGTCCATAGGGTCAATAGGGTCAGATATGATTGAAGCAATCTGACATGCATGCAGGTATTGCCTTCTTTCACTTGGTAATGTGCATTTAGGATTCCTTCATGTCTTTTTGTGGTTTGATACCTCATTTCTCTGTAACACTGAATAATATTCCACTCTCTGGATGTATCAGAGTTTAGTTCTGCATTCACCTGAAGGGCATCTTGGCTGCCTCCAAGTTTTGATAATTATGAATAAAGCTGCTATAAGCTTCCATGTGAAGGTTTTTATGTGAATACAGGTTTTCAACTATTTAGAGTGAATATCAAAGACTGATTGCTAGATCATATGATAAGAGTATGTTCAGTTTTGTTAGAAATGGCTAAACTATCTTCCAAAGTGGATGCACCATTTTGCATTTCCACTGGCAATTATGAGAGGTCCTGCTTCTCCACAGACTCGCCAGCATTTGGTATCATTGGGTTTTGGATATTGGTCATTCTGATAGATGTTTAATGATACTGTGTTGTTTCAATTTGTATTTTTCAGATAACACAAAATGGGGAGCTTTTGGTTACTTTTTGAATACTTTAAATAGGTGCTAACTATTTAAGTAAATTTGGTAAGTTCCTACTTCATTCTGGAACTACATTGTCTAAACTAAAAAAAGAAAAAGCAGTTGAACTAGATCTCTTGGATTATTTTAATATTCTTTGGCTCCTAAATGCATCTCACCAGTGCTATCCACATATGATTTTAGCCTCTATTATGTAGAGAAAATTGGCATTTTATATTTCTCAAAAATTAGGAATAAACAAATAGATCCTCCTCAGTACTGCTTCGGTTTCCTGGAACACTGAGCTGTGTGTTTATAAGGACCCTGTTGTTTAGTTGCTAAGTCCTGCCGGGCTCTTTTGCCACCTCAGGGACTGTAGCCCACCAGACTCTTCTGTCCATGGGATTTTCCAGGCAAGAATACTGGAGTGGGTTGCCATTTCCTTGATCTTTCTTATCCTGCGTTGCTGGTGGATTCTTTACCACTGATCCCTCTGGGAAGCCCGTTTATAAGGAAGATTGTCGTTTAAATTTTGGTTTCAATTTTTTGCAGTCATGAGGACAAAACTCTGGCAAGAATTAGATGATGAAGCTGAAATCCAAAACGATAATAAAACAGGACTTCAAATAAAGCTCACAGGCATCCATGATGGAAAATAGGCAGATCTGTTTCTGAATTTAGACTCTTGGATTGTTTCTAAATGCATATTGAAAAAGAAATCCCAAAGAATTTATAGTTACTATCTTTATTCAACAAATCATGTTGGAGTGAGTATGCTGAAACTTGGCATTGCATTACTTTTCTCTTAAAATTTCTAACAGCACTGTTAGTATCAAATACCCCTTTTTCTCTCCCCTTTACAAGTGATCAGTATTTTCCTGAATTTCTCAAATTCCTTATGACCTTTACCCCATATTTCAGTGTCATTCCTCTCCTAAATGTGACTAGGATATTCTTTTCTAGCATTTTGATGGACAAGGCAATCCATTTTGTTGTCTACCCTCTATATCAAAGTGACAGAAGATTCAGTGGTTTAACAGCTGGAGAAATTTTCATTACATGAATGAGATTTAGATAGCACTTCCATTAATAGTACTTAAGATCAATGTCCGTAAACATACCATTCCCAAGTTAAAAGTTTGTTGTGTGTTTTAACACTTTATAGCCACAATGTTTTTCTTAATCAAACTGCCTATCACACAATTTGGAGTGAAAATTAGATAGATAAATGTTCAGATAATTTATTATTAGAAACTCCTAGTGAGTAACTGGAGATGACAGTGCAACACACCTAAAAAAAATAAGTAAAACAAAGTAATAAAATGAAACAAAATCAATTAAAATACAGATCTTTCAAGAGGCCAGTATGCAGTTTCTTTTCCTTCTAGTCAGTGCTTGCAGAATTCACAGCTAATTTGGAGAAGTAAAGTGTACACTAAGATTATGGCATCTGGTCCCATCACTTCATGGGAAATAGATGGGGAAACAGGGGAAACAGTGTCAGACTTTATTTGGGGGGCTCCCAAATCACTGCAGATGGTGACTGCAGCCATGAAATTAAAAGACACTTACTCCTTGGAAGGAAAGTTATGACCAACCTAGATAGCATATTCAAAAGCAGAGACATTACTTTGCCAACAAAGGTCTGTCTAGGCAAGGCTATGGTTTTCCCAGTGGTCATGTATGGATGTGAGAGTTGGACTGTGAAGAAAGCTGAGCGCCAAAGAATTGACGCTTTTGAACTGTGGTGTTGGTGAAGACTCTTGAGAGTCCCTGGGACTGCAAGGAGATCCAACCAGTCCACTCTGAAGGAGATCAGTCCTGGGTGTTCATTGGAAGGACTGATGCTAAAGCCAAAACTCCAATACTTTGGCCATCTCATGCAAAGAGTTGACTCACTGGAAAAGACTCTGATGCTGGGAGGGATTGGGGGCAGGAGGAGAAGGGGACGACTGAGGATGAGATGGCTGGATGGCATCACTGACTCGATGGACATGAGTTTGAGTGAACTCCCGGAGTTGGTGATGGACAGGGAGGCCTGGCATGCTGCGTTTCATGGGATCACAAAGAGTGGGACATGACTGAGCTACTGAACTGAACTGAACTGAAAGTGTACACAGGAACAATTTTTAGTCACTTCATCCATCAGTCTAATCTTTCTTCCAGCTAGTGGGATTCAGGGCATGTGTGCTGTGCATGCTAAATCGCTTCAGATGTGTCTGACTCTTTGTGACCTTATGGACAGTAGCCCACCAGGCTCCTCTGTCCATGGGGATTCTCTAGACAAGAATACTGGAGTGAGTTGCCATGCCTTCCTCCAGGGGATTTCCTGACCCAGGGATTGAACACGTGTCTTTTACATCTCCTGCATTGGCAGACCTGTTATTTATCAAAAATGTACCCCTGAGGCACATGGATTAGTTTGACCTGAAAGTAAGCAAGGCTCCCAAGACCCAGGAAGAAACTTTGTGCTTCCATCTAAAAGAATTTAACTGAGGAGGCTTATTCCAAGAAGGAGCTAGGGTGCCATCATCACAAATGACCAGAGTAAAGTACCAACTAGGCGTGGTAGGTAGACAGAGAAGAATCTAGCAAGGCTTAGTTTGATCAAAGTATTCTCTGTGTCTCATTGTCTTTGGATGGCCCAGAAATCATTTGTTCACCAAACATTAGCTCTGTTCATCTTTCTGTGGATTCTCTTACTTCTGTTTGAAGTCCCAGGCCCCTACCTCCTTCTCCTTAGTGCAGAATAATGTACATTGCACCTTGCCTTGGCGCTTTCTTCATGGCTCAGTGGTAAAGAATCTGCCTGCAATGAAGGAGGCTAGAGTTCGACCCCTGGGTTGGGAAGGTCCTTTGGAGAAGGAAAAGCAACCCACTCCAGTATTCTTGCCTGGGAAATCCCATGGACAGAGGAGCCTGGTGAGGCACGGTCCATGGGGTCACCTGGAGTCAGATCACAATTCAGCGACTAAACAAATTAAAACAACATTTTGCCTTGCTGTCTAAGGGATTCTTCATGGTTATGGGGGATTCCCTGTGTGTACATAATAGATTTGATTTTTCACCTATCAAAATGCCTCATTCCCTGTAATGGGCAGTCAGAAGAATTCAGAAGGAGAGCAGGACAGTTGGCTCCTCCATGTTACCTACAACGTTTTTGAACAAAGCAAAAGCAAGCCAGAACTAGGACCTTGTTTTAAAATTCTGTCTTTCAACAATGTACAGGGAACTATACTCAATGTCTTATAACAACCCATAATGGAAAGAAATCTAAAAAATAATATATATACACAGACACAGGTATATGTGTGCCTATACATACATATATATATACACACACACCCAGTTTATTTGTGTGTATATGCATGCGTATGTATATGTATATATATATATAACTAAATCACTTTCTTGAATGCCTGAAACTAATACAACATTGTGAATCAACTATAGTTCAATAAATTTTTTTAAGTTTAAAAATACACATTCATTGAGCCCATGGAGCACAACTAGAGAGAAGCCTGCATGCTGCAGCTAAGATTCTGTGCACAGAGAATATTTTTTAAAAAACAATATTTTTGAAATATTTTTTTAAAAAACAACACAAACTGAATAAAAGGAACTCCTTTGTTTGGTCATTCATATTTTTGCAGATATACTGTAAATCAGCAGTAGTCTTCAAATCTTATTCGTCTGTATGTGTCTTTTGCATACACTAGCAGTACCATCTTTTGCATTTACAAAATTATTAAAGTGAAATGTGACTGCTTTTGTATTAAGTAAGAAATACAATGTTCAATTTGGTGATGTAGTGATATTGCTTTCTGAATTAAATGTCTCAAAACATTTTTTTTTAAATAGAGTTTAAGATATACTGCTTTTTCTACTAAAGTAAATTGTTTCATAGTCTGTGTACCAAGACCATTTTTGATCTCAAAGATTCATTATTTTAAATTGATACAAAACAAAAACAAACTGACTTCTATCTTAAATTCAATGCCAAGAATTATTAAAACCAGGGATATCTACTGTTATAGAAAGAGTATTTATCTCAGTGTGTGTGTGCTAAGTCACTTCAGTTGTGTTCAACTCTTTGTGACCCAGTGGACTGTACCCCGCCAGGCTCCCCTGTTCATGGGATTCCCCAGGCAATAATACTGCACTGGGTTGCCAGTGCAACCATGCCCTCCTCCAGGAGATCTTCTCTACCCAGGGATCAAGCCCACATCTCCTGCATTGCAGGTAGATCCTTTACCGCTGAGTCACTGGGGAATCCTTTTATCTTGTAGTATCCAACCTCAGATGCTCCAGTAAAATCTAAGGAGCATTCTCCTGATGTCAGGAAATACAACATTTCCTAAATGTCCAACCTCTCTGGTCTTCAGCACAAAGAACTCAGCACAATAGCTGTGAGAGATGTACTTGGAGACTCCACTGATCAGATGAATGAGACAAGGCACTGCAAGGAAGGGTGAGTGACTTTAAAATATCATGAAAAAATCAGAGATTTGTAAAACTAGAGCACAGCATGGGCCTCAAAAAGAGAGGCAGAGGCAGGCGATAGAGGAACACGATCTCATGTGTTCTGATAAAGGTGGCTCAGGGAGTGCTAGGGAAAAGGATGTATCTCTTACTTAATGGACGTGATTCACAAAATAGCCAATAAAATCTTCATAACATAGATGTTGAGTGTAATCTTAAGTCAAGATACATGGAATGAAGAAAGGTAGTTATGTTCCCACATACTCCTACCACCTGTTAGTTTAGTATCAGGTCACGTGTACATTCTCATGCATAGTGTGTGATGGAGGGAGGGAGAAATTGATCTCTCCTTTGTTTGTTTATGTGGTTAAGTCCCTAGTAGTTCCTTAACAAACACATGAGGATATTTCTTAATCAGACCACTGTCAGAAGTCTGTACACGTTTGTTATGCTCTCCCAGGTTGGATAATTAAACTTTTGTTGATTTATTTGATGGAGACAGTCAGTCCAAGAAAATCAAACCCAATAGTTGAGTTTTGCCTATGATTTCATTACTTTTTAAAGGGAGACAACTTATCCGGATGATTTTGATTATAACTGATACTTGAGTTTCTTGACTTCTTACTTTGGCATTCCAGTCTCCTATAATGAAAAGGACCCATCGTTTTTGGGTGTTAGTTCTAAAAGGTCTTGTAGGTCTTCATAGAACTGTTCAACTTCAGCTTCTTCAGCATTACTGGTTGGGGCATAGACTTGGATTACCATGATATTGAATGGTTTGCCTTGGAAACGAACACAGATCATTCTGTTGTTTTTGAGATTGCATCCAAGTACTGCATTTCGGACTCTTTTGTTGACGATGATGGCTACTCCATTTCTTCTAAGGGATTCCTGCCCACAGTCATAGATAAATAGTCATCTGAGTTAAATTCACCCATTCCAGTCCATTTTAGTTCGCTGATTCCTAGAATGTCGACATTCACTCTTGCCATCTTCTGTTTAACCACTTCCAATTTGCCTTGATTCATGGACCTAACATTCCAGGTTCCTATCGAATATTGCTCTTTACAGCATCAGACCTTGCTTCTATAACCAGTCATATCCACAGTTGGGTAGTGTTTCTGCTTTGGCTCTATCCCTTCATTCTGTCTGGAGTTATTTCTCCACTGATCTCCAGTAGCATATTGGGCACCTACTTGACCTGGGGAGTTCCTGTTTCAGTATCCTATCATTTTGCCTTTTCATACTGTTCATGGGGTTCTCAAGGCAAGAATACTGAAGTGGTTTGCCATTCCCTTCTCCAGTGGACCACATTCTGTCAGACCTCTCCACCACGACCCGCCCATCTTGGGTGGCCCCACAGGGCATGGCTTAGTTTTGTTGAGTTAGACAAGGCTGTGGTCCATGTGATTAGACTGATTAGTTTTCTGTGATTATGGTTTCAGTGTGTCTGCCCTCTGATGCCCTCTTGCAACACATACCATCTTATTTGGATTTCTCTTACCTTCGACATGGGGTATCTCCTTACCACCACCCCTCCTGACCTTGAACATGGAGTAGCTCCTCTAGGCCGTCCTGCACCCGTGCAGCCACTGCTCCTTGGACATGGGGTTGCTCCTCCTGGCCACCACCTCTGGCCTCGGGTGTGGGGTAGCTCCCCTGGCCACTGCCCCTGTCCTCGAGCAGAGGGGTAGCTCCTCTCAGCTGCTCCTGTGTGGTCTCAGCCTGGCTCTCTCAGCCGCTGCCTCTGACCTCGGACATGGGATAGCTCCAAAATTTTGGGGAGGGGGGCTCCAAAATCACTGCAGAGGGTGACTGCAGCCAATAAATTAAAAGACACTTACTCCTTGGAAGAAAAGTTATGACCAACCTACAGAGCATATTGAAAAGCAGAGACATTACTTTGCCAACAAAGGTCCTTCTAGTCATGTAGGATGTGAGAGTTGGACTGTGAAGAAAGCCGAGCGCCGAAGAATTGAAGCTTTTGAACTGTGGTGTTGGAGAAGACTCTTGAGAGTCCCTTGGACTGCAAGGAGATCCAGCCAGTCCATTCTGAAGGAGATCAGCCCTGGGATTTCTTTGGAAGTTGATGCTAAAGCTGAAACTCCAGTACTTTGGCCACCTCATGCGAAGAGTTGACTCATTGGAAAAGACTCTGATGCTGGGAGGGATTGGGGGCAGGAGGAAAAGGGGACGACCGAGGATGAGATGGCTGGATGGCATCACTGACTTGATGAACGTGAGTCTGAGTGAACTCTGGGAGTTGGTGATGGACAGGGAGGCCTGGGGTGCTGCGATTCATAGAGTCACAAAGAGTCAGACACGACTGAGTGAATGAACTGAACTGAACTGAACTGATACTTGAGTACACATTTCCTGTTCTGTTGTTGCATCTAGATACAAATACTGGGCTGTGGCTATTTCAATCTTTTCTCCTTGTTTTACAGAGGTTTATTCAGTTAATTTTGTTTTTCACCTTCTCTTACCCTGAAAAATGAAATTTCAGACAGCCTTATGTACAGAAGTAAATCTGATCAACTACACTCATCCATGCCACTGAAGTCACTTGAAAAATACTGATTTTCATGTCCTTAAACTTCTCATTAGATCAATTAACAAAATTTTAAGCTCATATCAAATACTATTTTTAATTTCTGACAAATGGGTTTCAAAGATCTTAGTGTTTGTCCAGTGTAAATGAAGGTAGCAAAGAAACTCAGTTCTTCCCTTACATAAACTGATTCTGAAGTTCCAGATTTCCTAGTTAGGTGAGATATAAGATTTTACCTCTTTCCTGAATCTCTTTATCAGGAACTGAAAATAGCAACATCAGATTATGCCAGTAATAGCAGTAATTCAGAAAGCTGATTTTGACCCCGGCAACTGTATTTTAAAAAAATATAGAAGGAAAGGAAACTGAGTGGATAACAGTTTCTAATTTGCTTTGGTAATAGCAAATGGACTGATTTTCTTCCCCCTCCCCCTCCCCAATTTTCCTTAGAAATGGCAAAGCTTTTTACCATTACTAGTGATGTAGATTTCAGAGCAGGCAACAGTCTGACAGGAGCTAATTTCTCTGCTTAAAAAAAAAAAAAGCAAAAAATAAGGGGCAAGCATATGTTTTTGCATTTTGGCACACAGAAGTGAGGCTGGAAAGCTCTGGTTTTCAGACATTTTCCAAGCGACTTCTCTGCTGTTCTCAATCTGCATGTTTCCACCATGTGCCTCTCCCTGGTGTGAAATTGATTAGTAGCAGCGTGAATCTGTCACCCAGAGTTACAGTGACTAGGATTTAGGAGGACTTCAGCTTATTTCTGTTGATGCTGTACTATGCCCACACAGCCCTTCAAATGTGAACTGGGTCTAGAAATGATGTGATTTGATGTATCAAGGTCTTCAGGGACAGAGATTTCTTTTTGAGAAAAGAAATCAAAACAATTTCCACCCCCTAGTTGTCCTCAAACAAAGAATGAACAGGTCAGGGTGATTAAAGTGCTTCTCAATAAGACAGTGAATATCTACAGAGCTAGATCTGAGGAAGAGAACAGAAAATGTGAGATAACTACCCAACAGCCACTTAGAAGGTCTTTCATTTGCATAACACTAAACCTTTTCAAAATACACACTATTCCTTGAATTTAGGGACCTTTAAACACGTCTTCCATCATACATTATGATTTACATGTAAAAGTACACTTCAGAGCTCTAGTTAAGACAATGAGTTGGTTTAGATGGCTTTGGGATTGACGTCTATCTTTGAAAATGGTAAATGGTTAAGTTCTAACAATGTCTTCTTATAACCAAACAAAAATATCCAACTTGTGAATTTAATCTTGTAATAAATGTGCATAAAATCCATATGATTAGGTTAAATAAATCAGAAGATATATAGCTTCAAATGAATGCTTAAATATACTGAAAATTTGATTGTTGCTAAAATCAGTATAGTAGCTTTGCTTTATTATTGGATTCTATTATATAAAAAACATAGAAAAGAGGGAAAGAGGCTATATCAATTACAGAATAAACACTTTCTTTAATTCTTGAAAATATTTTTATAAAGCCTCAGTACAGCTCCTGTAAAGCTGCTGTATCAATATCATTGCCTGTGTGTGTACTAAGTTGCTTCAGTCATGTCTACCTCTTTGCAATGCAACTCTTTGGGACCCTGTGGACTGTAGCCCACCAGGCTCCTCTACCTACAGGGGTTCTCCAAGCAAGAATACTAGAGTCGGTTACCATTCCCTCTTCCAGGAGGATCTTCCTAACTCAGGGACTGAACTCTGGTCTATTAGACTGTTACACAATTCAGGTCAACGTCAGTGTTTGCAGCTGATGTGATATGTTTGCAAATATGAAGACTTAGACAAAGTAATAATCACACATATGAAAATTTAGACAATCTAAGAATTTGCTTTTGAAAACTTAGATGACTTCCACTGACCAAATACAAACATATGTTTGTGGACTTTAAAGAGAATAAAGGTGAGGCTGGCGTCCAACTTCATGTATATCAGTAAGCAGAGCACACTGGGGAGCTTTATGGAGACCGTGTGGGTGTTTGAGATGTTGATGACTCTGAAGAGGATGCTAGGATTCTGGGCTTATCACTTCTGACTCATGTCAGTTTTGTCCCAAGAGTACGATACTGAAGATCATGTAACTTTCAGTGTGCACATATTAATACTCAGCATGGAGGATAAAGAGGGTGCTATTTGGATATTCAGGTGTCTTATGCAAGGAGGTAGAGCAAGGAACCTTCCTCTAACTTCCTTCTTACCCAGAAAGTGGAAAGTTGAGAAGGAGTCAAGTTAAGGAAGGAGACTGTTCCTGCTGGCTTAAAAGGTAGAGAGAATCTGCCTGCAACGCAGAAGACCTGAGTTTGATTCCTGGGTTGGGAAGATTTTCTGGAGAAGGGAGTGGTTAGCCACTCTGAAATTCTTGGCTGGAGAATGTCTTGGGCAGAGGAGCCTAGCGGGCCACAGTCCATGGGGTTACGAGAATCCAACACAACTGAGCAAAGAATACTTTCATTTTCCCTGCTCCCAGTGAAGCTATGCTGGAAGAACATCAAGAGGAAGACTCCAGGTCTTGCAGGGTCAGATCCGGTCAGAATATTTGCAGCATGACCTGTTGCTCAACCATTTCTTGTAGATACTTTCTCTTCACTTGGCTTTTTTAGTGAGATGCTCCCTCAAGTTATTTTCAGGTGCCTTTTTCACTCACGTCTTAATTTCTGGGCTGTTTTCCAGCTATGAAATCCTCCACTTTCAGCAGAACACAACACTGATCTTGCTAATGTCACAGAGAACTCCAAATCATATGAGCTCCGGGGTGAAAGGGGGAGTACAGAGCTCATAAAATTCTTACCTTCATCAAGAAAAAGAAAGAACATTATGTAGCACCTTTTTTCTTACCCAGGTTTTGTTCCATAGACTGCTAATAATGATACTTTAATATGAGAACATTGGCAAGCATGACTTTTTCTTCCCTTCAATGCCTGGTTGTTATTTACTATTTTAAGGAGGTAGAAGGTAGTAATTCAAATACACTTTTAATCCTTTGAAATGAATTAAAATAACTTAATGCTTTAACCTGAAAAGGAAATGGCAATCCACTCCAGTATTCCAGCCTGGGAAATCCCATGGGCAGAGGAGCCTGGCAAGCTATGGTCCGTGGGATCGCAAGAGTCTGACGTGACTTAGCGAGTAAACTAACTAACTAACTAACTAACTAGTGCTTTAACCAGCATTCCACAGGAGGAGGCTTGCATAGAAGGACCATAGAATATTGTCCCCAGTTTTATTAAGAGATATAGAACAAGAACATTAGCAAAAGTGGTTTTATGTTAGGCAAAATTTTCTGCAATTCACCTTTAGTCTACAAAGTGATACGTTTTATGAAGATAGAATCTTTTAAATGTAATTCTAAGCTCTTTTATTCTTATAGTTTTTAAAAAGATATCATTTGCACTTTTAGGAGCAAAAGTAAATTCTCTTAGTAAAGTAAATGTAAATGTTTAATTAACATATGACTAGCACTTGGCTAATAATTTACAGTAATCATACGGCTTTTGGTTTCTTGAATCTTGTATCTCTTCTACCATATCAGTGAAAAGTAGAATTCACTACAGGGGAAAAATATGATATTCTCCTATATTTCTACAGCTAATCTCTTCTATTATATGAAACCTAGCTTTCATTGCCCAGGGCAATAATTTTTATCTACTGAAGAAATTTTAACTATGGGTTATTATGGGAATTTCTTTCTTTGCTTAACTTCTATAGACCCAGAAAAGTTTAAAACATTAGGGCTTATATTCCTCAGTTCTACTTCTAGACTTTCTGAATATTCTATTTATATGAGTCAGCAGAGGCAATAATTCATATAATATATACATTATAATTATCAGTTGTATTACCATAAGACCATGAAAAATTCATATCAATTAAATGTTCCACTTTTTCAGATTAAAACTCTATAAATTCTTTTCCATTTTACCAATAATTTGGAGCTCACATTTTAAATTACTATTTACATTTCTGTGACTTCTTTTCTCTTATTAACCATCTCGATCATCTGAAAGTCTAGCTGTGTCATGAATGTATCTAAGTGCACTGAATGAATGCTTGACCAGCCTTCTCTTTTGCCTTTTAATTTGATAAAGTTGAATTTGCTGAGTGCTTTCCTTGTAGAGTAAGCTGTGTGCTTTCTCTGCTCTTTCACTTGCACTCACTCTCACTCCAACTGTCTCTCTCATTGTCTTCTCCCTCCAGCATATTTAGTTGCCACTTTTTCAGACTTAAGATGTTCAGTTAGCTTCAGAAAATATGCAAAATGAAGCGTGATCTCTGTGGTCAATATATTTTGCTTGTTTCCTGTCTCACCTCAGTTAGCTTTGCCTCTGCCGTTTCCTTAACTATTAAAGGTTCTAATGGTATAGAATTAAAGGATACAATGTTGAAGAACTCCAGAAAAACAAAACCATAAAAAATTGTGCATCTTCTTTTATGTTAAAAAATAATATGCCCCTGCCACTTACTTCCTTGAATCGGTTTTCAAGGGGTTATAATGGAGAAGCAAACAAAAACCACAAGACATATTTATGGTGTACCTGAGCCCTGGAGGATACAGAGTCCTGCCTTCTGAGGATGAAGGCACCATCTCTGGTCCTCTGATGCCCACTCCTCCGGCTGGGCACAAAGAAAGGGCAGGTAAACACTCAGTGGTGCTTCCTCCAGCTGCTGGACAGTAAGGATGACCTTGAAATAAAAGGATGCTATACCTTGAAAAAGACCATCTAAATGGCACACTAAATGAGGCCATTCCTTCCATCAGTCATATCTTTACTCCCTTTCTGAGGTGATGGCTTTCAGCTCACCATTCTCCTTGACTGATGTTTCACTCCCTTCCACATCTACATTCTACTCCCCCTCTGCTTCAAGTTAGCTAATGAGCTACCTTATTACTGCCTGGGCTTGGCCTTGTTGTTGTTCAGTTGCTCAGTCGTGTCCAATTCTTCGAGACCCCATGGACTGCAGCACGCTAGGCCTCCCTGTCCTTCACCATCTCCCTGAATTTGCCCTAATTCATGTCCGTTGAGTCGATGATGCCCTCTAACCACCACATCCTGTGTTACTCCCTTCCCATGCCTCAATTTTTCCCAGCATCGGGGTCTTTTCCAATGAGTTGGCTCTTCAAGCGGCCAAAGTATTAGAGCTTCAGCTTAAGCATCATTTCTTCCAAAAACATTCAGGACTGATTCCCTTTAGGATGGACTGGTTTGATCTCCTTGCTGTCCAAGGGACTCTCAAGAATCTTCTCCAGCACCAGAGTTTGAAAGCATCAATTCCCATGGAGGTTTTGCTCTTTTCCCATTTCTATTTTCTGATCCTTCTGACCATTCCTTAATGCCTCTGACAGCGCTTTGACTATCAAACACACACACACACACACACACACACACATCAGTATACTTGCACTTTCATTTATTTGCAGTCTAGAAATATAGACATGAATTTACTTTACCACATATAACTTTCTATTTCCCTTTTTCATCTGTTTTTCACTATGAATGCTGTGGTTTTAAGGGAGTTATCTTTTATTACTTTTCCTTTTTATGTAAAATGAGAGTTTCAGATTCTGGGTTCAGAAAATCAAGATTTATAAAGCAGATTAAAGTGTGCCATAAAGACAGAACTATACATCTACAGAGAGGGTGCAAGGCTGTTACTAATATTCATGAACATTTGTCCTGAATGGCCAGGTAACAAAGATGCTTCCTGCCCTCTTTTCATGATCCTCCCCCACTGTACCATTGATTCCAGACTGTTCCAGGAACAGAAACTCAGATCCTGGACCTGCCCAGACTTTGATATCTCTTCACCATCGTGTGGAAACCTGGCTACAGCCTTTTTTGCTCTGACACCCTCAGCTTGGTTCTGGTATAAAGGGTAGGCTTCCTAAGTAGCTCAGATGGTAAAGAATCTGCCTGCAGCGTGGGGGACCTGGGTTCAGTTCCTGGGTCGGGAAGAAGGGAATGGCAACGCAGTTGAGTATTCTTGCCTGGAGAATTCCATGGACAGAGGAGCCTGGCAGGCTACACTCTATGGGTGGCAAAGAGTCAGACAGGACTGAGCAACTATCACACACATACACAGATACACATAGAGTGTGTACTTTTTCAGCATTTTGACCCTTGACATTTTCTTCCATTGTACTTGGAATCATTCATGAATAGGTTCAATTGCCCGAAAAGAAAAATGAAAATAACAGTAAAATAACTGTCATTTCATAAATGAATTCTGAGAAGAGGCAACTGAGGGTTGGGATGGTAACTTTTTGAAATTGTCAGAGACACGGCTCGTTTTAGTTTCTCAGTCAGTTCAGTCACTCAGTCCAACTCTTTGCAACCCCATGGACTGCAGCACGCCAGGCCTTCCTGTCCATCACTAACTCCTGGAGCTTGCTCAAACTCATGTCCATCGAGTCGGTGATGCTGTCCAACCATCTCATCTTGTTTCTGCTCCTCCTCAAAACCTTGCTTAAGTGATGGAGTGTCCATCCTTTCCCTTTAAGATTCTTAGCCTCCAACAAATTATAGCTCATTCTTTTGGAATTGTGTCTTCAATCTTAGAATGTTAATGTAGGAAACTGTATTTGTACTGAGACACTCCTGACCTCTCCAAGTGTCTTCTCCCAGAAGGGTATAATCAGTTCAGTACATGCTTTCTGTTCCCTTGGCACATGACATCACGACACAATGGTGTGGCATGGTTCATGATGAAGGACATCTTATAAACAGAAGCACAAATGCCAAAGCTTATAAATAATTTTCTTGGAAAAAAATCAATGAAGTGAAATAAAATTTAAAAGTCTGGGTCTCAGGTTTCTAGTTCTGGTCAAGGTGGAGTAAGAGAGAACAGATTTATTTTACTACTCAAAACAATATACAAGGTAAACATATATGAACTGATGGCTTTCAAGAAATTGGATATCAGGCAAAAAATGACAGTGATCCTTGAGAGAAACAGATGAGGTGAGTCCTCTGATCCAGCATACTGCCCAGGATGTTTCTAGACTGCAGGGTAGGGAGGGAGCACCCACCCAGTGCTTATTCTCAATGGCCAGACTAAAAACCTCAAAATGGAAGGGGATATTATGTAAACTACTGAAAAGTGTCTTGCCTCAGTATTGGGTAATTTAACCTTAGAGCAAATGCTGCTTCGATTCCCACCTACCAAATCTTAAGAGCAAGACCTGAAAAGATCAAATTATTTCCAAGTAACTTAATCATGTCACAAAGAAAGTATAGAAAAGCTTTCAGAAATACAAAAATATTTAAGCCCCCAACCTGGTAAAATTTACAAAGTCTTGCAAATTACTCAGATGCAAGGAGGCAGAAAAACACTAACTCTAATGAAGAGAAAAACCATCAATCAAAACTGGCCCAGAGATGACCCATGATAGAACAAGAAAATGTAAACAGCAATTACAAATGTATTTCATATGTTCAAGAAGCTAGAGGAAAGACTAAATGTGTTAACAAGAGATGTGGATAATTTTTAAAACACCCAAATAGATTTTTCTAGAGATGAAAACTGAAATGCAAAGATAAAAAACACACAGACAGCATTAATGGTGGATATATCAGAATAGGGGCCAAAAGAGAAGTGAAATTTTATGGGGTAACAGACACCATCTAAAGTGAAAATACGTAGAGAAGCAGACTAAAATAATTAACAAGAGTCAATGAACAGATAGAGATTTAAGAGACCAAATATAGGTGCAATTGGACTTCCCAAAATAAGAGGGAAAGGAAAATTAAGTAAACAGCATCTGATATTTTCCAAATCTGAGTAAAATTAAAACCCACTAATCCATGCCCAATTATAATCAAGTTGGTTAAAACCAGAGAAAAAGAGAGCATTTTAAAAGCAGCTGGAGGGCAGGGAGAAGAGTCAATACCAGGGAAACAAAGACACGGCTGATAGTAGTTTCTCATTGGAAACAATGCCGGTGAGGAGACAGTGTACCAACACCTTTAGGTAATGAGAGTGAAACAAAAAATCCTGCTAATCCAGAACTGATTATCCAGAGAAAATCTTTTTTAAAAATGAAGGTGAAATAAATGTGTGGTTTTTTTTCAGACACTCAACAGTTGAATTAATTAATCTCACTCTGAATTTTTAGAAAATGTCCTTCAAACAAAAGGAAACTGATAACAAGACGGAACTCTAGATACACATGAATGAATGGAGGTTAATGAAATTGTAACTGAATGGATAAATATTAAAATGTTTTCTTATAGCTCTTAAAACTATGTCTAGCTATCATATGTAAAAGGAAAATGTATGACCCCAAAAGCACAAAGGCCAGGAGGGAAGAAATGGGATTGCATTGTTATACATTACACTATACACAAAGTGTAATCAGGAGTCATGTACCTGAGGATTCAATCACCATAATTCAAAAATATTTTGGAAAAATAATTCTGGGAAGCTCCAAAAAGAAAACTTGAATATACCAGATGCCTACAACTCTTTAATAGCATTTTCATTGTCTTTACAACTACTCATATAGCATTTGTATTGCATTCAGTTCAGTCACTCAGTCGTGTCTGACTCTTTGGACCCCGTGAATAGCAGCACCCCAGGCTTCCCTGTCCATCACCAACTCCCGGAATTCACCCGGAATTCACTCAAACTCACATCCAGTGAGTCAGTGATGCCATCCAGCCTTTTTATCCTCTCTCGTCCCCTTCTCCTCCTGCCCCCAATCCCTCCTAGCATCAGGGTCTTTTCCAATGAGTCAACTCTTCGCATGAGGTGGCGAAAGTATCGGAGTTTCGGTGTCAGCATCAGTCCTTCCAATGAACACCCAGGACTGATCTCCTTTAGGATGGACTGATTGGATCTCCTTGAAATTCAAGGGACTCTCAAGAGTCTTCTTCAAAATCACAGTTCAAAAGCATCAATTCTTCGGCACTCAGCTTTCTTCACCGTCCAACAGTCACATCCATACATGACCACTGGAAAAACCATAGCCTTTGGTAGACAGACCTTTGTTGGCAAAGTAATATCTCTGTTTTTCAATATGCTATCTAGATTGGTCGTAACTTTCCTTCCAAGGAGTAAGCATCTTTTGATTTCATGGCTGCAGTCACCATCTGCAGTGATTTTTTGGAGCCCCCCAAAATAAATTCTGACACTGTTTCCACTGTTTCCCCATCTATTTCCATGAAGTGATGGAACCAGATACCATGATCTTCATTTTCTGAATGCTGAGCTTTAAGCCAACTTTTTCACTCTCCTCTTTCACTTTTAGCAAGAGGCTTTTTAGTTCCTCTTTACTTTCTGCCATAAGGGTGGCATTATCTGCATATCTGAGGTTCTTGATATTTCTCCCGGCAATCTTGATTCCAGCTTGTGCTTCCTCCAGCCCAGTGTTTCTCATGATGTACTCTGTGTATAAGTTAAATAAGCAGGGTGACAATATACAGCCTTGATGTACTCCTTGTCCTATTTGGAAACAGTCTGTTGTTCCATGTCCATTTCTAACTGTTGCTTCCTGATCTGCATATAGGTTCCTCAAGAGAAATCTATTGCATTATTATATTGCATTAGGTATTATAATTAATCCAGCAATGGTTGAAGTATATGGTAGGATATGTGCACATTATACGCAAATACTACGCCATATTTTGTAACAAACTTGAGCATTCTTGGACTTCAGTATTTGTGGTGGGTCCTTGAACCAGTCCCCTCTAGATATTAGGGGACAATTGTAGTAGAGTATCACTTGAAGTTGGGCTGTGATAAGTTTAAAATGTATATTGTAAACTGGAAAGTAACCATTAAAATAAAAATCAAAATAACTATACTGAATGTTTAACTATAAGGAGAAATAGTTAAAAAGTATATCATTAAATCAAAGAAGGGCTGAATGAAAAGAGAATAAAGAATCAATAGGACAAGTGAAAAACAAATAGCAAGATATTAAGGATGATGGTACATGTAAATTCAACCATATACACAATTATATTAAATGTAAATTGTTTAAATACTCCCACACCTTGTAGACTTTCTCAGATTACATAAGCAACAAGCAACTTCTAGCTACATGCTACTGTAAAGAAACCCTCTTTTTGTTTTTTAATAAAGGCAGAAATAGTTTAAAAGGATAGAGAAACTACTAAACAAAATATACACTAAAAAAAAAAGATAGCTGAGTGGCTATCTTAAATCACAGATAAAGTCAATTCAGAGCAAAGGATTTTACAAGGGATAGAGAAAATCATTTAATAATGATTTCCTTAAAAAAATAATAACTCAAAATCCTTATCCATACGATAACAGAGCATCAAAAACTGACAACTGCCAAAAGAAATAGGCAAATCACAGTGCTTGGCTCTTCTGAAAAAACTCCCACAGAAACACATAGAAAGGTTGTCCAATGTGGGTTTCTGCTGTCTTAGCCTTAAGTTGAACCTGGTGATACATCACTTTTGACTGGTCTTATGATCTGCTTGCTTTTCTCTCCTTCACAGATTATTCCCGCTTCTCAAAAATTAAAGCAAATTAGAAGGGCCTGTTATACAAAACATACATCTTAGACATTTCCTTAAACCGTAAGCACTCTTTGAACAAGGGTTTTGACAGATCCTCAGACAACTTTTATGCTCCTGTGATCAGGGATATTTTCCCTTATATTTCCCTGATGGCTCAGAGGTTAAAACGTCTGCCTGCAATGCGGGAGACCTGGGTTTGATCCCTGGATTGGGAAGATCCACTGGAGAAGGAAATGGCAACCCACTCCAGTATTCTTGCCTGGAGAATCCCATGGATGGAGGAGCTTGGTGGGCTACAGTCCACGGGTTGCAAAGAGTCGGACACGACTTGAGCGACTTCACTTTCGCTTTAGGATTGTCAATATCTTCAGATATTACATATCTTGAAATTCAGATACGAAGGTTACACAGTGTTTCATCAGAAATGGGAAGGTTAATATTGATCTTTGCAGATGTAAAAGCATTTTCAGGAGCTTCCTCTTCAGATATGTTGTGAAAATCCCAATGGTGGTATCAGAGAGGTATGTATTATGAAAATGCCTGAAAAAATAAGAAAAGATGGTTTCTAACAAATGTACCCTAAAAAGAAAGAGATGGCATACAGGCAAATAAATGAAAATTCTTAGTGTTTAAGTGCATAAAATATCACCATGTTCCCTCAGACACTAATTAGGCGGGCTCAGTGGAAGAGGTACGTGATGGCTCATTCTGTCTCTGCAGGCTTGGAGGACGCCAGGGTACCTGTGGGAGAGCAGGGCTACATGCATCAATAGGTGTAGCAACACCCTTCTGTGGACTCTGATAACTAAGAAACGTGGCTTTATTGACCATTCTGGGAGGGGCAGAAGTACAGATGGGACAAAAGAACATTGAATTTGTAGTCATCTCTTCTAGTATAAAAATCTCTAAAGCGTGGGGGATGTCAACACATGGTTGCGATAAGTCCCTTGCTTCCAACGTTAATTTGGGCAAAGTATTTTAAAATCAGTTCTTCTATCCACAAAATGGGGTGTGTGTGTGTGTGTGTGTGTGTGTGTGTGCATGTGTCTGGAGAGGTGTGTGTGTGAGTGTTGTGTCTTTCAATCAAATTACAGCTTCTACAAATTGAAAACTGTTAATAATTGAACCTTGGTCAAACTGGGGAAGGTCAACACAGCTTTTAACAGCCTGGCACCTTTCTATCCTTTGAAACCTTTTCAGGGAATTCACTTACATACTCAAAAATATTTCTTGAGTTGCCTCCAATGTGTCTGGCACGGAGGCTACAGCTATAAACATCACTGCCTTTAAGGATCTCCCATGCTCTGTCTTGGCTTTCATTGTTACTGAAGGACATGGACTTGCAGATATGAAGCCCTTCTAGAACTGTCGCTGACGTCTTCTTTTTCTAGCAGGATACACCGAAAGTATTCACAAGGTGACTGAACTAATAAATGAACAGGTGAGAGCAACAGAGTATTCCCACTTCCTCTATTTGACCTGACACTTGAAGATCAATACGGGGTTCTCTTTTCACTTAACTACTTCTTCCCTTGAATGTTCTGCTGTGTTCCCTGAATACAGGTGTACATATATATGTGGTAGGAGGGACTGTTGCTTTAAAAATCAAGAACAAAGAATTTTCTCTCCCCAAAGTTTTGTGTAGCCTCTTAACTCTTAGTGACTCTTATTTCCCTAGCCACCAATAGTAATTTGGTCTTTCCATGGTTTTTAATATATTTTTTCCATCTCCCTGGAGCACTTTGAGAATTACCTTCTTTTATGTCGGATTCTGTAAAAGGCACCTTCAAGGTCCGAGGAGGAAAGGTGCTGTACATAATACAAGTAATCTCATAACGATGCATCATAGGAATATTGCCAGAAATAATTGAACACTGTCTGTAAAATATGGTGAGCTCCTCAGAGGACAGGTGCGATTGCAATTTTCTTCTATGTAGCTAAGCTTTCTGGCTCATAAAAAAGTATATATCTCTTTTGAAATGCCCCCCTTTTTTTTATTTGCAAGTATCATGTCTCTGGGTGTTGAAAGATGTCTGAAATAAAGGATGAAAGTAGAAAAAAAACTTTAAATGGTAGTTGAATAAATTTTACTGTTGGTGGCAGAGCAGAAAGTGCACTGCTGTGAAAATGAAGATGCATGGGTTCTAAATCCTTTCTGTCCCTGGATTACTGTATACCTTTAGGAGAGTGACTCATTGGAAAAGACCCTGATGATGGGAGGGATTGGGGGCAGGAGGAGAAGGGGACGACCGAGGATGAGATGGCTGGATGGCATCACGGACTCAATGGACGTGAGTCTAGTGAACTCCAGGAGTTGGTGATGGACAGGGAGGCCTGGTGTGCTGCGATTCATGGGGTCACAAAGAATCAGACACGACTGAGCGACTGAACTGAACTGGACTTAGGAGAGTGCCAGACCTCTTTGGACCTGAAGACTTCCTTCTTGTGTGAAGACAAAGATGGAGATGGTGAGCTTCAGGGTCCCGTCCTCCATTTTTTCGATTCTGATTCCACTCCTATGATGTTTCCTGGGGATAGAGACCACAGTTGTTGTTGTTGTTTTTCCCATTTCTTGATTCCTAGTCATGAACATAGCCCCAGGTAAGTGCTAGACCCTACATAAACATTTGTTGAATGGATGTCTTACAACATGTAATTGGTGATAGGTATTTGTGATACAGATCCAGCAGGTCCAAGGTTTCACACCAGAAACAACACTTATCTGTTCAAAACAACTTAGGAGTTGGTATCATTGAGCGATCCTCTTGGGGAAAGCAATAAAAGCTGTCAGACTGTGTCATATGGACCGACTCCCAACAGATGCTGTGCTGAGGAGTCTGGGAAAGAACCCCATGAATTACATTCTCACATTAACTGTGCAAAATTGTATGCATTTCTGGCTGTCAAGGGGAAATGGGTTTGTGTGGTTGGTTGTGATGCTGTGTTTGAGCGAACCCAGTTGGAAGGTTTCCGGGTCACCAGCATGCAGAAGGGTGAAGGCTTGCCACAAGCTTGGGGTGAGATTGCTACAACCCTATTCAGCAGTGAGTTAGCCTAGAGTACCATTTCAAAATCTCCAAAAAAAAAAAGAATACTGCAATTTGGAGGCTGAGTGAAGCATACGCTATTACGTTTTGAGATGCTTGGAGAACAAGAAAATGTCTGCCTTCATACAAGTAAATTTTAGGGTCTAGATTAAGAAATATATTTTAGTCTTCTGGGTACAAAATGTAAATAAGAAAGAGAAAACAGCAGCAAGCAAAAGACTGGGCACATTTCATAGCTGACAGTCTATATGCTTTTGTTTCCCATTATTTTCCTTATTTTTCAATTTGCTTTGTCTCTAAGGGACTGAGGAAAATCATCACTAGGAAATTGCCACTGGAAGAAAGATTAATCTTGAGAATATAAGAATACCAAAAAGACTTGGATTTTAGGAAATCTAAAATAGAGTATTTTATACAAAGAACAAAGCATCGATGACAACAAAATATCACAAAAAGAATAAAAATCTGTTTGACAAGCATGCATTGAGGGTGCATTTTGTTTCTTTCTTTCTTAATTTTTATTGTTTTAAATCAAGGTTTACAATATTGTGTTAGTTTCAAATATGGAGCAAAGTGAATCAATTATATATATACATATATCCTTTCTTTTTTTAGATTCTATCCCCATGTAGGTCATTGCAGAGCACTGAGCAGAGTTTCTTATATCTATACAGTAGTTTCTTAGTTTGTTTTTAAAGGAAATATGACTGGAAAAAGATGGATTTAAAATCACTTGGAGAGTGTTCTGAAGGATATACTCCTGAACTCCATCATGAGAATTTCTGAATTAGAAAATGTGGCTTTTGTTTGCTTGATTTTTTAATAGTTTTCTAATATAAACAGCTGCCATATCCATGTAATGCTTACTAATATTCTACAAGGAGCTTCACAGGTGTAGACCAACCATACTTGGATTAAATGCTATGAACAGCTTGACCTGTCCTTACTCCTGTCCACACTCCTGGAATATGGCCTTGATTGAAGGTGTGAGTAAACAGAATGTATGCTGGTCACAGATAATCTGTGTGCTTCAGTTCACCCTATTATTTCTGGTCCATTTCATAAATCCTAGCCTCTTTTGTAACTAATTGTTCTCCTTCTCTCTAAAATTTCCCAGTCATGAAGGCAGATCATTCTGAATATATCTCCATTTAAAAATAGTCATTCCCATGTGATGATTTTAGAGTAAATCTTAATAGAGCCTGAGAGATTATTTTTTTCTTTTTTAAAGTGTATGCTTGACCTCATTTGTCTACTAAGTAACGGTGATCTAAAGCATAAAAATCTCGGAATCACAAGTATATGGGATGCTGCTGCTGTTAAGTCACTTCAGTCATGTCCAGCTCTGTGCGATCCCATAGACAGCAGCCCCCCAGGCTCCCCCATCCCTGGGATTCTCCAGGCAAGAATACTGGAGTGGGTTGCCATTTCCTTCTCGAATGCATGAAAGTGAAAAGTGAAGGTGAAATCGCTCAGTTGTGTTGGACTCTTTGCGACCCCATGGACTGCAGCCCACCAGGCTCCTCCATCCATGGGAGTTCCTAGGCAAGAGTACTGGAGTGGGGTGCCATTACCTTCTCCAGTGTGGGATGCTGGGCATATTCAAACAGTGATAGAATAAACTTAATGAGATAGATGATTCAATGAATAGAGATACATCAAAATATCAGTTACTGATGTTTGAAAAATGAGAATATGAGGTAGATGATAGTTGATTCTAGCTGATCTCTAATACTGCAAGTGAATGATAACTTCTGCCACCAGTTTGTCTTTAAAACACTTCGGAAGAGTCCCTATATATAAATGGAGGCCATGGCATAATATAGATGCATAAAACCTCCCTTCATGGCAAGATGCTAAAGAGAATCATCTGTTTTCCTAACAGCTCTATTTCAGCAGACCATGGTCTTACCAAGAAATGCCCTGTTAGCAAAGATGTCATTCCACAATGATCTCTGGATGAAGGAAGAATGATAGAGCACAGATTTCTGCAGAGTAGCATTTTCCCTTTATTTTTTAAAGAATTTGTAATCTGTGTTCCATCTTCCTTTCATTATAATGGACTGAGGTTTGATTCAAGGTAAAATCTCATCCACCTAGGGAATTATACACTGGAAAAATATTTACAAAAGGCACTGTAATCTTTCCAGCTAGAGTACATTAGGTTTCTTCTCATATCCAAGCACTTGAAATTGATACACAGATATTTCCTTTACCCCAGATCACAATATAACACTGTGTAGTTTACAAATTCTACCTTGAGAGTCAAACTATCTGTGGTAGAAAAATTGAAGATGGGTTGATACTTTTGGGGCAATTTACAGACCAAACATCTTTAGTGCCCTTGGTTCTGCAGGAGTAATGAAAAAGATATGACGAAAAGGTAGTCCCCTGCTTGACATTCTTCCACAGCTTCCCGTCACCTTGGATTTAATTCAAATCCTCTCCATGGCTTACGAGGCTTTACTGGATCCCGGCCTAGACTCTCTCTTGGAATTCATCTTGTACCAGGCATCCTTTTTATTACTTTCCAGATATACTTGCCTTCTGAATGTCCTTCACACACATCAGTCTCATTCCTCCTTCATGGAATTTGCCCTAGTTCCTTCCATTGCTGAAATGCCTCTTGCATATTTACTTGGTGAGATCTTTTCTATTAGACAGGTTTAAATGTCTCCTCCTCTGAAAAATGTTAAGACCACCCATTCCAAAGGAGTCTCGTGACACTCAATGACCTTGCCCTGCTTTAAAAAACTTTTTTTTAAACTGTTTTTCCATGAGTTCATTATTTATTCCCCCCACTCCAGTACTCTTGCCTGGAAAATCCCACGGATGGAGGAGCCTGGAAGGCTGCAGTCCATGGGGTCGCTAAGAGTTGGGCATGACTGAGCAACTTCACTTTCAGTTTTCACTTTCATGCATTGGAGAAAGAAATGGCAACCCACTCCAGTGTTCTTGCCTAGAGAATCCCAGGGACAGAGGAGCCTGGTGGGCTGCCATCTATGGAGTCGCACAGAGTCGGACACGACTGAAGCGACTTAGCAGCAGCAGCAGCAGCAGGAGAATGTAAACTCTATGAGATCAGGCTCGCTGGTTCGTGGCTGTACCCGAGGTGGTACCTAGTGAAAACTGGCACTGACTCTTTGTTGAATGAATCCCCAAATGAATAAATTAAGTGACATTTCAATCTAGGATAAAATAAAGCAAGGAAATGTCCTGTTTTATCTTTCTCTCTCTTCATGTACTCATCCTTTAATTTCACATTTAAATTCCATGAAAGGCAATATCAAGGGTAGTTTCAATTAGCTTTAAACAAAAATATAAGATGAAGAAAGCAGAATGTAGAGTTTTTCTTCTCCCCCAACTCCCCATGTCCATAGAGCCAGCACCCAGGGACTGCAGCCTATTTGCAGCATGGATTAAGATTCCAAAATTTGGCATTTAACATGAGTTTCCACATTGGTTCCATAAATCTCATGACCTGGAGAGGGCTTTCAAATTTATCATGGATACTTCTAGACTACTTTGATGTCAAAGAGATGAAGTAAATATAACCAACTCAAGGAGCCTGAAGTGATATGATACCAAAGAGAGTCTCTGCTGTTGCATTTTTGTTGTTCTAAGAAAAAAAACCTGGTTTTGCTGAGATCCAAAGTTTTCCAAATACTTCCAGTTTATATGACTGCCCTAACTGGTAACCAAAGACATCATGACCCTATCATAAAAATAATTCACTGGGGGAAATAAAGCAATAAAAGTAGTCAGAGATGCTGATGAAAAAGATTCCCATCTTCACATATGTGGTGGACCAGATAATCTTAAAAACTGTGGCTAGGAACTCCGATGGCTTTCCAAGTGGCTCAGTGGTAAAGAATCTACCTGCAATGCAAGAGATGCAGGTTCGATTCCTGCCTCAAGAAAATCCCCTGGAGAAGGAAGTGACAACCACCCCAGTATTCTTGCCTGGAAAATTCCATGGACAGAGGAGCCTGTAGGACTATAGGCCATGGGGCATCAACAGTCAGACATGACTTAGTATTAATAATGAAACAAAAATTGTGTGTGTGCTTGTGTTTGTATTCAGTTGTGTCTGACTCTTTGGGACAACAACAGTAACTCCAACAAATGCTAGATAAATTACTAAATCAATAAATAACTCATTTCAAATTTTTTGAAAAAGTGGTTGAGAAAGAAAGTTTGGAAATTTTCCATGCAAGATCCCTTCCTGTTCTAAAATTCTTTTTCTATATATTTTCAATTCATTCACTTAGATGCATAACCTTTATTTTTTTTTCTATTATAATGACTTCTAATTTCTTGGTATCATTTCATGTCTATCATTTCATTGTGTTTGAAGTCTGAAGTTACACAATCTCCTGCCCTTATACAGTGAAGCGAAAGAATGTCAATGCATCATTATTTTTACTATTATGCTACCTTTTTGAGTTACTAGTTAGCATTTTTGTGTTACCATATATGCTTTAGAGTCAACAATAATCCTCAAAACAGCTCTTCCAGGGAGGCCTTCAAAAGATTTTATAAATACTAATGAAATTCATAGCACGGTTCCTTAGCAAAGTATGCAAAAGATTTCCTATTGGATGACTATGATTCTACATCAAGTTTCAACTTCATAAACAGAGAACAGTCAATAGCATATGTACCAATTAAGCTTCTGTTCCTTAGTTTTACTGTGATGTATAATTGTTTATTAGCTCTAATAAGATGCTTTGCCAGGATGAGAAGCGTCAATTTTATAAAATTTATTGAGTGAGGCTTAGACCTGATTGGGAAAAGTAAGCGTGGAACAGAACTGACAGATATTTGTGAAGTGCAAGCAGATTATCTCTTACTTTCAGACCCTGATAGAAGCAATAAATCAAGTAGAATTTAGTACAATAAAGAGAAGCTCTCACCTAATGATAATAGTGATATATGAGCCAAATGGATGAAGAGGTGAATCCTCAGCTGAAATTTCATCATTTAGATAATTAAATGTTACCTAAACATAGACACCAGAAAACATTTGCACGCTGGCTCATTGCCTAAAGAGAATCGTAAATGCGCCGATGCCACACAGCTTTTATAGACCTCCCACAAAGACATGGCAAAATTACAAAATATTTCTTATTGAAGATGTTTCTGTGAATGGATTTTAAAAATCTGACTCTACTGTGTCCCTCACATGTACATTTTTTTTTGGCCAGGACTTTGTAAAGCAGGAGAAATCGCTGGTAGTACTCTGTGAAGCAGCCAAGGAGAAGAGGATGAAAAGAAGGAAACAAAGACAGCTTGCATCCACTTCATTCCGTGTGCCTTCTCGTGCTCTGCAAAAGTGGCCTCGACTTGGGTGCCAGGTTGTGCATGGCCTTTATCTTTGCCTGTTTCTAAGCCTGGGCTACTGACAACAAGAACAGTTCTCTCACTGGGTGCTGTAGTCTGTCCGGGTTGCTACAACAGAATATCATAGACCGAGCTGCTTGTAAACAACAGAAATTTATTCCTGTTGGCTTGAAGTCCAAGATCCAGGTGCTGACCATTCCAGTGTCTGATGAGACTCTCCTTTTTTACAGACGGTGGTCTTCTTGCTACAACCTCCGTGAGCAGAAAGTGACAGGGATGTCTTCAAGGTCTTTATTATAAGGGCCCTAATCCAGATTGTGAAACCCTAATCCATATTTACAATCTCCTCACCATCCCAATGCCTCCTTCCCAGTATCATGACATTGGGAATTAGGTTCCAATCTGTGAATTTTTGTGGGGCTCATGACATTCAATCTGTAGCACTGGATTAGTGTGAGAATCCCAGATAATGAATAGGAAGGAGTGTTATCAAACTGTAAGGTGGCACGTACAAAGCATCTGTTAGACCTTGCTGAAATGATCACATCTCAAAAAGCTGGGGTTAATGTTTCTTGGAAATTCACATACTGCTGAATTTGAACTATAATAGTCAAACTGCTAAGGGAATTTCTGAGTAATTAAATAGTTCTAATATTTGTTACATGTGTATCGCCATACACACACACCCCCCCACACACACACACACATCCCTAACTATCAGAAATATACTACAAGATAGTTTACAATAGGTTATAAATGAAAAGGCCTATCACGGATGAGAGGGAAGAAGTAAGGTTTCTGAGATCGGCTGTCTGACACCAGCTGTCAGGAGGTCAAGCTGACTCAGAGTCCTGTGGTATGGCTCAGACAATGCTATATCCTTACACCTAGCCACACTGAGAAGCTAGTATTTACTTGCTGTCCTGAGAGCAAGTCAGACAATATTTCAGTGCAGGCAAAGGAAACTAGTGTGACTCAGTGCTAAATGCATCTTTGAATAGTCCTTTCATTGGTGAGAGTTTCCCAGGTGGCTCAGTGGTAAAGGATCTACACTGAGACACAGGATGCAGGAGACATCAAGAGACACAGGTTCAGTCCCCGGCTTGGGAAGATGGAGAAGGAAACAGAAACCCACTCCAGTATTCTTGCCTGGGAAACCCCGGGGACGCAGGAACCAGGCGGGCTATAGTCCATGGGGTCACAAAGAGTCAGACATGATTGAGTGTGCATGCATTTTTTTTTTTCCATTGTGATATTCTGGACCAAAAACCTATCTTCCCTCACTTCACACAAGGCTGACTGGTCAGCACTGAGACAACAGACACCATGAAAATTTTCTTTAAAAATCAGAAAGATTATTAAAAGGAATGGTCTGTATTTCATATCTTGGGACCTTCGGGTAATGAAATCTTTCTCTTTTATCTGCTTTAATTCACCTACTTTAGCTGGAAGATCTTTTTTCAAAATGAGCTCACATAAAAATATGGCATCAGAATTAGGACTTAATCTAAATCAAAACAGAAATGACTGTAAGCAAAAGATAATTTCAAGAGTCTGTAAACATTTAGGTACCACAGAATTCTGTATAAGTAGGATGCATAATATCCTAAATATTAGGAGAAAGCCACAATGTATTATGGAAATAAGCTTGGATAGAACAAGTCTCACTTGAAAGAAATGAAATATATGTCATATATCTCAATAGATGTCTGGAAGACTGTGTGACTATGTCCACAGAACTGTCTGCGACTGAAATTTAAGGGAAAGGACTTATGTTCATATGAATCTGTAGGTGTTGCCAAGATTCCATTCGGGGTAGTGAAAGTTCCTTTATGTCTTATATTGTCAACAAAAGTTCCCATGGTTTATTATATATCGTAGCAGAAAGGCATCTTTTTCCAGATTGTTTTTGTGTTCAAATAGCAATATTTCTGGCCTCTAGGAATGACATGTTGTTTGGATTACTGAGCTCCAGAGGTGCCTCCGGACTTGGATAGAAGATAGAAATTTAGTAGGCAATATATTTGCCAGACTCTTTGAAAATTGGAATGTCATTTCAGAACTTTATCAGAGAGCATGTTGGATCCTTGAGATGGACATCATAAAATTAATGAACACACGGCTATATCTCATTTGTCTGCCTTCTACTAAATGAGAAAACCAGTGATCCAATTTTAAGGAAATGTTATTGATCACAGAAGAGTTTTTTTAATGCTATCATTGACTTAAATAATAAATACTTAACCTGCTGAATATTCACATTTAATTATAGCCACACATGCACATTGATTAAAATATTATCTTTTCCCCAAAAAGAAAGATACCGTGAATGTAAACACAGAGTTTGAGATTCTCCTGTTACCATGTGCATGAGTATGTGTGTTAGTCAGTGTGTTAGTGGCTCAGTAGTATCCGACTCTTTGCAACCCCATGGACTGTAGCCCACCAGGCTCCTCTGTCATGGAATTCTCCAGGCAAGAAATCTGGAGTGGGTAGTCATTTCCTTCTCCAGGGGATCTTCCTGACCCAGGAATGGAACCCTGGTCTCCTGCATTGCAGGTAGATTCTTTACTGTCTGAACCACCAGGAAAGGCCATAAATATGCTTATTTGTGTAAACTAAAGCACTTTAACCTTGATTAAAGGGATTAGTGGCTCTAGAAAGTGAAAAGGGACTGAGTTTATTTTGTACCTCCCAAGTCTTACATTTTACAGTACCATCCAGTTCTGTGTGGACATGGACTCTAACCTGTTGTATAGAGACATTTGCTTAGAGTGCTCTGTTACCAAGATCATTGATCTATTTTCCTGCAGGGCAATTAGCTTCATTCTGCTCAAAAGCCACACAGATTGCACCTCTGATCAGGATCACTTATCTTGTAAATATTTGTCATGTGTCACAGAAACAGTTTGGAGACAGAAGGGGATGGGGTTGGCACTACTTCCTGATATGAAAACAACTCAGACACACCTGCTGACAGTAGGCTGGGAGACTTATGAGCGTGAAAACCAGAATGGATATTAGAGACCATCTCTTCAAGCCCTCTCAGAAACATCATTTTTGAATGAAGAATTATGTAATGTGCAGCACATAATATGCAGAAGCAATCATATGATAACTACATAATAGATCTCATGTCTTTAAATCTAATGCATTAGAGATACCAAGGTTTATCAGAGGGTGACAACCCCAAGCGTGTTTAACTGTAAGAAAATTGAGAATTCAGCTCTAGTGTCATATTTTAAGGAAGTATTGACTTAAATATATTACTCTGTCTATTCATGATTTGATGGGTCTATGAAAATAATATAAATCTATTCCTCATGAAGCCATAAGAATACATAATATGTGTGATTATTATGGATCATAATAGTGATAAAATGTATATCTTTTATAATGTCAATGTTAAAATGCAAATTCATAAATCATTTCAGCTTCATGTTTTCAGTAAGATCATTAGTACAAAGTAGAGAAAACAAGGGCTTCCCTAGTGGCTCAGTGGTAAGGAATCTCCCTGCCAATGCAGGAGAAGCAGAAATGGATTCAGTCCCTGGGTTGGGGAAGATCCCTTGGAGAAGAAAGTGGCAACCCACTCCAGTATTCTTGCCTGGTGGGCTACAGTCCATGGGGTCACAAAAGGATCAGACATGACTTACAGACTAAATGACAATAACAACAACAAAGAATAAATAAAATAAACCATTTTTTTTTAGAAAATATATATGTGGTAAATGCTGTAAAATCTTGTGATTTTATTTTTTCAAAGTAGGCATTTTGAATTGTGACTTTTTTTTTTTTTCACCATTTCTCTCACTATTCCCAAAAGCTATGGTCATGTGTGTAGTAGAATTAAATAAAATCAAAAGACAATTACTCTGAAATGTTGTGCATAGCAAGACCTACTTGAGAGTAGAACCCTATATTGCTTATTTCAAATATTCTTATTTAACTGTGCACCTAATAGGCATACTATTGAGTAGGTATTGAAACAGAGGCAAATTTGTTTAGTTCACAGCATCTGCTGCTGCTAAGTCACTTCAGTCATGTCTGACTCTGTGCGACTCCATATTCAGCAGCCCACCAAGCTTCTCTGTCCCTGGAATTCTCTAGGCAAGAACACTGGAGTGGGTTGCCATTTCCTTCTCCAATGCATGCAAGTGAAAAGTGAAAGTGACGTCGTTCAGTCGTGTCCAACTCTTTGTGACCCCGTGGACTGCAGCCCACCAGGCTCCTCCATCTCATGGCATCTAGGAAGGAACAAAATCTACATCTCACCCAGTGTTTGGTAGAGTAACAAGAAGAGGATGAAAGGATTTAGGATTTATCTGCTATATCGGTGAAGAATCTGCCTGCCAATGCAGGGGCTGCAGGTTCGATCCCTGGGTTGGAAAGATCCCCTGAAGCAGGAAATGGCAACTCCAGTACTCTTGCTGGGAGAATCCCATGGACAGAGGAGCCTGTCAGGCTATAGTCCCTGGAGTCACAACGAGTCGGACACGACTGAAACTACTGAGCACACACACACACACACCTACAGGCCAAGGTACATCTGGAGTCACCAGCGGGTGGAGGAGTCAAGAAAGGACATTTCCCTGGAGCCTCGGAGGAGGTGCAGCTCTGCTGACACCTTGATTTAGAACTCCTGGCTTCCAGAACTGTGAGAAAATAAATTTTCCTGTTTTAAGCCTTCAAGGGTGTAGTATTTGTTGCAGGGTCTCTAGGGAACTAGTACATCCTCTCTCATATTTTCACTCTAATTGAACTCTTTTGGCAACTTAAAGCCTTTGAGGTTCAAAGGTGATGGATGCTCTCATGGTAGAATTTCAGAATTTACACTGGTTCTTTCTGTGGTCCTCAGGCGTGGAGGGAACAAATGTTTTCATTGACTTGTAAAACCTTCCCTGATGATGTATTTGTGTTGGATTATGAGAAACTAATCTTTAGCGCTTTGACCATGTTGATTGTAACAATAATAGTGATGACAAAAGTAATGTGCTATTATTAGACAGCTCTTTGCCCATGAAAGGTATTAATATTAAAGCTCACAATCGCTATTATTTTTAAAGATGGATGAAACTGGAGAATAGAAAAGTTAAGTAACTTCCTCAGTGTCAATAGCTATAGTGTGAGAAAACCTGTGCTTATGAAAATTATTCTATGCCTCCTCAAATTTCTTTTGATAAAAAACATCCTCTTGTACAGTTCTATGCTTCTTTGCACTTTCTCATTCCATTTGAAATGAACCCAAATCTCTCAGTCCTAAACCAGAATAAAAACCAACTCCTCAGCCCTGAAAATGTCCACTAATTAACATAAACCTATCTCAAGACTTTTAAAAGAATAATGTGCATCAAAGATATCCACAATGAATTAACTGCCTATTAAGGTGACTGATGTGAAATTGCTGACCACCGGGTAATTTCGATATGACAGTTATATCTGGTCCACTTTAATGTTTTCAACCCCTTAGTGTCAGAGTTCTAGCTTTACCACTCTAAATCTACTCTTGAAGATACACAGGTAACATCCTAATTACAAAATGTGAGGATTAACTTTTCAATTCTCTGAATAAAAAGAGTAGTTAAATATCTGTTTAATACTACTCAACAGTAGTAATATCTGTTGAGTGCTGTCTATGTAATCAGTACAGGGTTAAACATTTAACCCTTTCAGAAGAGATCACGTGTTTTCCCCACAAATATAAGATGGAATTGAAGCTTGGGGAGGTTGTGTAAATCACCGCCCATAACCAGCAAGCCCAGTATTCAAAGACGGGCTCATTTCACTAGGACGTTCTTGATGGCTGATACAAGTCTTCCTAGTTTTTGACAAAATTGAGCACTTCCATTTTGGATATTGGAGAAGGCAATGGCACCCCATTCCAGTATTCTTGCCTGGAAAATCCCATGGACGGAGGAGCCTGGTAGGCTGCAGTCCATGAAGTCGCTAAGAGTTGGACACTACTGAGAGACTTCACTTTCACTTTTCACTTTCTTGCTTTGGAGAAGGAACTGGCAACCCACCCAGTGTTCTTGCCTTGAGAATGCCAGGGACGGGGGAGCCTGGTGGGCTGCTGTCTATGGGGTCCCACAGAGTCGGACAAGTTTGAAGCAACTTAGCAGCAGTAGCAGCAGCATTTTGAATGTATTTCTCTCCTGATGTCTATGGGACCACCCTCTGTTTTCTTTCAAACTATGGTTGCTATTCGCTTTCTCTTTGTAATTCTTCTTTCACTGCCTAACTTTTAAGTGTCACTTTTCCCCCAAGGTTTTGTCTTTGGTTCTCTTCTCATCTCACTTGTCTCTTCTCACCTTTTTTTATTTTACGCGCTCTTCCTATGGATTCAATTATCACTTATAATGTGATAACTTTCAGACCTCCACCTTGAATTCTCTCCTGAGCTTCAGATGTAATTCACTGTTGGGCACTGCTCCTGGATCTTAGGCTGCTGCTGCTGCTGCTGCTAAGTCGCGTCAGTCGTGTCTGACTCTGTGTGACCCCATAGACGGCAGCCCACCAGGCTCCCCCGTCCCTGGGATTCTCCAGGCAAGAACACTGGAGTGGGTTGCCATTTCCTTCTCCAGTGCATGAAAGTGAAAAGTGAAAGTGAAGTTGCTCAGTCCTGTCTGACTCTTAGCGACCCCATGGACTGCAAGCTACCAGGCTCCTCTGTCCATGGGATTCTCCAGGCAAGAGTACTGGAGTGGGGTGCCATTGCCTTCTCCCGATCTTAGGCTACTCAACTCAAATATACACATCTATGCATACCCCAAACTCTTCCACAACTTTGTTTCTTTATTTCCTATCCTGATGGAAACACACCCACTGAAAAATCATGGAAGGAGAGGTGAATTCACATAATTATTTGAATTTCTCACCCTTCATTCACTTTCTCCTCTACTTCATCAGAAACGATAATTGCTAAGTTGTATAACTGTCACCTCCAAATTAATGTTCAAGTCTCTGTCCCTTTCTCTATCCTCAGTTCAGCTGCTGTTGTATGAGTCCCCAGCAGCTGCCATGTGGACTTTTGAAGCAGTCTTCAACTGGTGACCCTGTTGCTGTTATGTCAGTTTGAGTGACCTCTCCTGACTCAGGTGACCCTGCACTGAGAGCTCCATTCAGAAGGCTACAGGTGGGATACCTGGACCCATTCGAGGCAGCTAATTATGCCATGTTCTGTGCCTCCCACAGAGTACCTGGTATAAAATTACTATTTGCTGATAAAACACACTGATTCTTATTTTCTTTGTCGATTTATAAAGCTCTTCAACATATCATAAAATATTTGTATCATTATTATAACTTTGCGGGTTAGGCATATAATCCCATTTCTATTTTATAATACAAGTAAGGCAATGCAGGCTCAGAATGTCTAACAGGTTTTCCTGGGAGTTCCCTAGTGGTCCAGCAGTGAAGACTCAACACTTCTAATGCAGGAGGTGTGGGTTCGGTCCCTGGTTAGGGAATTAAGATCCTACATGCCCCGCAGTGCAGCCCAAAATATAAATAGGTAAATAAATGAATAAATACGAGGTTTTCCCAGATATGTGAACTATAGAAATGGGGTTGGACTCAGATTTTCCTGCTTTGCAGCCAGATTCTCTTTTCTACCTCCATCACTAGTAAGTGAACTTGCGTTTGTCTGTACTCCACATCCCTAGCAGCAGCTTTCTCTGACTTAGTCAGGATCTGTGAATGAAGGCCAATTCACAGTGTGGCTGATATTACAATCTGTTTTTAAGTAGCTGTCACTGTGGAGGTTTCAGCTTTGCCCACTGGTCGCACGGTGAACCGTGAGCCCCTGAAGCCCTCAGCCCGTCTTTGACCTGAACCATCTTCCTCTAGAGTTTGAGGGCCGTGATGAACCAGAGCAGGAGTCTGGTTTATAAAAGTGTTTCTGATGATTAAGGCTCGTTTGGCGTTATCATTACAGTTGTTAGTAGGTGATGGGATTGTGTATCCATTTGGCATGGCTGAAGAAGAACCCGGCCACAGTCAGTTTAGGCTCTGATGTTTGCCTGCCTTTGTTTCAACTCTCCGTCTGTACGTTGATTCCTGCTGCTACTCTGTTTTAGTCCTTCAACAATATTCTGTTCCAAATTTAAGAGTCTGTCACATTTACGGACCACAAAACCCTTCCTGATTCCTCACAGAGGAGCTGAGATATAAACTGGTAGATGTTTCCAAAATCAACTTTATTAAATATTAATATAATAATGTTGAGTATATTTAATAAATGCTTTATATGTATAACAAAATATATGCAATTACATTTATGACATATTGATTGGATTATCATATAATATTAAATATTAAGTGAATTAAATATGAAATACAGAAAATAAAAATACATGTGCATGTGTGTGTGAAGTCGCTCAGTTGTGTCCAACTCTTTGTGACCCAGTGGACTGTAGCCCATCAGGCTCCTCTGTCCATGGGATTCTCCAGGCAAGAATAATGGAGTGGGTAGCCATTCCCTTTTCCAGGGGGTCTTCCAGACCCAGGGATCGAACCCAAGTTTCTTATGTCTCCTGCATTGGCAGGTGGGTTCTTTACCACTAGAACCACCTGGGAAGCCCAACAATATACCATAATGAGTACTTTTCTGAATATAAGAAAGAGTAAGGAGCAATTTACATTAATGTATTAGAGATACACAGACTTTGAAGTAGGACAAGTTTGTGATTCTGTCAACTAAAGAATGCATGACTTTGTGTATTCACTTAACTCTGTGTCCTTCTTCCTTCCTTTACCATTAGAATAACCATCCTTTGGTAAGAAATAATTTATTTTATCATTAGAAAGAACTATCTTATAGGGCTGTGACAAGGACTATAATATAATTTAGAGCACCTACCTTATATCCTGGCATACATGTAACTATTACGATGCTCATAGGAGAGTAAAAATGTGTGAAAGCTTCAGAAACCATGATGAACAAAAATAACAGAAATGAAGCCATCAAATAAATATAGTTAAACCTCTGAAATAACTCTAGTAATTAAAGCCATTAGACAATGGAAATTCTTTTTGTAATAAAATGGGGCAACCAGTAGTTGGAAGGGTTCAAGGAAGGGCTGTTTTATTTTGTGGGGAGGAAAAACCTATAGATAAAATCCCTTAGTTAGGTGGGAAAATTAGCAAGACAGTCTTTGAGGTCCCTTTAAAATCTAATAAATCTAATATTATTTGATTATAAAATTGAGATCTTGACAACATAGGGTAGTATTTAAGTCTATTAGTTATTATATTGTTGTGTGATTGAATTTAACAGTCTCTTAGAGTCATTACAAAGAGTGAGTCTGATGAGGAGTTGATGGAGAGCTCAATTGAGCTGAGAAAATTACCCAGAGTGCTAAAAGGATGAAGAACATTGACCAGAAGGAGGTCCTTTGTTCCTTAGAGAAGAAATGGTTAAAAATGCTGAAAGTAACTTTGCCTATTTTAATTTGCTTGAGACTTTTGCTTAGTCTTAGTCAAACTTAATTTGAATATCTAATTAGTAGTGATTCTTGAAAAATCTCAGCTTCTGAAATGTAACTGGAAGGTAAACATTGCTGCTATATTCTGTTTCCCAGCTCCCAAGTAGCCCTTTGTATTATTTCTCTGCTGAGGAAGTATTTGCTGCATTAGCAGTTTGGTAATGGCAGCACCCTGGAGAATGTTCTGGAACATCTGGAGTCCGTCAATTAGATTTCGAGTGTGCAAGGGGATTAGAAGGTTGAATTCTTTTATATCCAGGATCACTTCCCTTAAGGAAGATTCTAAAATAAGACTTGTTTTGGAAGCAGCCACTAGAGTTTTCTGTGGAGAGCCGATGAGACTTAGTTCAATCAGTTCAGTTCAGTCACTCAGTCATGTCCAGCTCTTTGTGACCCCATGGACTGCAGCATGCCAGGCTTCACTGTCTATCACCAACTCCCAGAGCTTACTCAAACTGATGTCCATCAAACTGGTGATGCCATCCAACCACATCACCCTCTGTCGTCTCCTTCTCCTCCTGGCCTCTATCTTTCCCAGCATCAGGGTCTTTTCCAAGGAGTCAGCTATTCACATCGGATGGCCAAACTATTGTAGTTTCAGCTTTAGCATCAGTCCTTCCAATGAAGTTCAGGACTGACTTCCCTTAGGATGGACTCATTGGATCTCCTTGCTGCCCAGGGAAATCTCAAGAGTCTTCTCCAACATCACAGTTCAAAAGCATCAATTCTTCGGCACTCAGCTTTCTTTATATGCCAACTCTGACATCCATACATGACTACTGGAAAAACCATAGCTTTGACTAGACAGACCTTTGTTGGCAAAGTAATGTCTCTGCTTTTTAATATGCTGTCTAGGTTGGTCATAGCTTTGCTTCCAAGGAGCAAGTGTCTTTTCATTTCCTGGTTGCATCATCTGCAGTGATTTTGGATCCCCCCAAAACAAAATCTCTCACTGTTTCCATTGTTTCCCCATCTATTTCCCATGAAGTCATGGGATCAGATGCCATGGTCTTAGTTTTCTGAATATTGAGTTTTAAGCCAACTTTTTCACTCTCCTCTTTCACTTTCATCAAGAGGCTCTTTAATTCTTCTTCACTTTCTGCCGTAAGGGAAGTGTCATCTACATATCTGAGGTTATTGATATTTCTCCCGGCAATCTTGATTTCAGCTTGTGCTTCATCTAGCCCAGCATTTTGCCTGATGTACTCTGCATATAAGGTAAATAAGCAGGGTGACAATACATAGCCTCAAGGTACTGCTTTCCCGATTTGGAACCAGTCTGTTGTTCTATGTCCAGTTCTAACTGTTGCTTCTTGATCTACACACAGATTTCTCAGGAGTCAGGTCAGGTGGTCTGGTATTCCCATCTCTTTCAGAATTTTCCACAGTTTGTTGTGATCCACACAGTCAAAGGCTTTGGCATAGTCAATAAAGAAGTAAATGTTTTTCTGGAACTCTATTGCTTTTTTGATGATCCAACGGATGTTGGCAATCTGATCTCTGGTTCCTCTGCCTTTTCTAAATCCAGCTTGAACATCTGGAAGTTCATGGTTTATGTATGTTGGGGCCTGGCTTGGAGAATTTTGAGCATTACTTTGTTAGTGTGTGAGATGAGTGCAACTGTGTGGTAGTTTGAATATTCTTTAGCTTCCCTTTCTTTGGGATTGAAATGAAAACTGACTTTTCCAGTCCTGTGGCCACTGCTGAGTTTTTCAAATTTGCTGGCATATTGAGTGTAGCACTTTCACAGCATCATTTTTTAGGATTTGAAATAGCTCCACTGGAATTCCATTGTCTCCACTAGCTTTGTTCAATAAAGCCACCTAAGTTCATCAGGATTCTTAGAAAGTCTCTTCTTAAAGACGTTGTGAATCTGGAATTCATCTAGAATATTCCCCAACTCATGAGAAACAGACTGTGGTCCAGGTAATGTAATTGAAGATATTCCCTGATCACTCTAAACATACAGATTTTTCAAATGCTTTATATTGTCCATAGTGTCTTAAACTCTACATATTAGAGAAATTTCCCTAGTATAATTGATTTTATGCAAATTAAAGTGTATATAAAAGCATATAAAACCCTAGGAAAATTTGTGTGGTAATCAGGCATTCACATATGTAACACAGATTTACCAAATCAAATGCTTGCTTAGCTAGATTGCCCATGGACATAAAGATCAGTTTCTTTGACTGGGCGTAGTTAAAAGAAAGTGTAGAAGGAATATTTGGGCAATAAGAGAAAAACATTAGTCCATTAAATAATCAAGGAAGAAAGGAACAGAAGAGATAGATATTGGGAGATATATGATTCCCTTATGCCATGATTTTTCATGTGATCATTGTGGCCAGGTTAATAACAATCATCCATATATTTTAAATTTCCCCAACAGCTGCCAAACTATCCTGGATTCGAAGTATCTGCACAAATTCACTAGCAACAAAAGTCTATGGACAGTTAGCTGCAGACTAGCTTCAAACATCTGAAGCCAGAAAATGAGTATAGAGCATGTATATACATACACCCTGAAGTCAAATTACTGAAGAAGTTCTGTTCCACAACAAGATCAAATATGAAGGTGGGATGACATGCCTTCCAAATAAGGTTGCAAAGTTGAGAGAGGTATGGGGTAGGACTCAGAGCTGGCTCATGCTCCAGGTGGAATGAGAAGCCTATTCTGCATTTTCATCAAAAGAACACTAATGAAACACTACTGGCAAACGATATCCTTAAGATGTATCATTTCATTCAATCCCCACCGTAGTCTAGGAGGTAGTACATTATAGTCTTGTGAGAGGGAGCATCGTATGTGTTTGAGGGGCATGATTAACAGTGTCCTGGGTCATTGCCTGGATTTCTATACCATCTCTTCCACTTTCCATCAGTGGAAACTTAGGAAAATTATTTAACTACTGTGTCTCGGTTTTCTCATGGGGATGATAATTGTTTTGAGGATTAGATCAGCTAATGCATGCAAAATTTTCAGAACAGTGTGTGTACCAAGCACTCAATTAATATGCATTATTATTCTGAGGCTTCTTCCTTCTTTTCTTTCTAACATAAATAAAGAACTTAAAGCTCACATGAGTCAGTTTGATGAAGATCATATAGTCACTGACAGAACCAGGATATTTCTTTTTTTTACATACACACATATCCATTCTCTCCCAAACTCCCTTCCCATCCAGGCTGCCATATAACATTGAGCAGAATTCTATGTGCTATACAGTAGGCCCTTGTTGGTTATCCATTTTATTTTTTATTTTTTTTTAAATTAATTTTTATTTTTTTAGTTTGTTTTGCTTTACAGTACTGTATTCGTTTTGCTACACATCGACATGAACCAGCCACGGTTATCCATTTTAAAGAGCATTTATAAATATCTATTTATAGCAGTGTGTACCTGTCCATCCCAAATTCTCTAACTGTCCTTTCCCCTCATTCTTCTCCCAGAAACTATAAGTTCACAACCAGGATTTGAATTAAGCTGTTTATGACTGGAATAAATGTCTTTCCAGAATTTCATTGTTCCTTCTTTTTGTTAATAAACAATGAACCTTACTTTGAAATCCAGATTATTATGTATGGACTTAACTAATTGATGTTTTATATAGTAATTCTTTATTGAGTGTCTACTATGTGTCAAACACTAATTTAGGAATAGGGAATGTTATAGCAGCCTAAGGAAGACAGGTAATATATTACATAATAAGATGTAGGAAAGAGATAAGGATCAATTTCAGAATCTATTACTGGGGAAGCCTGACTTAGAGCTGTTAGAGCTATTTTTTTTTTTTTTTTGGCATCACAGAAACACATCTGTGTGTTTTGATCTTGTTTCTTTTCTTACCACCTTGCTCCTCAACTCAACACCACGTCAATGTTTGAAAGAAAATAATTTGCACAATCATTGCTTCTGGTTGCACAGAGCCTTGTCTCATGGTGAGAGGTGATAAGTGGAGAACAGTGAGAAGGAAAACACCTCTTTACTAAACCGTGCTTCTGCCTTAACCCTTCCAAGGCATAACACTGCCTAATTAGCCGACCAGCACTTACCACACTAACTCAAGCGTCCCAGGGCCCATCGCCTAAGCCATGCTTCATTTGTATTTTCTTTACTAAGCAACAAGCCTGCCAGCTTGAGGTGTCTGTGTGATATGTAAATGATGCCCTGAATCGTTTTTATATTCTGCCTGGCACTTGGAGAGCAGTTTCAGGGCTGTCATCTCTGCTGAAAGATATCAAACCTCAGATGTCAAGGAAGAGTCTCAATTTAATTCAGAAAAGCTAGGTATTTGCTTCCCGGCTCCACAGATTTACATCAGTGTGTTTGATGTATCTTCAATGATGTCAAGGCTGCTGCCGCTACTTTCACCTTATAGAATCTGAGGGTAATTAGCCTCAAAGGACGAAAGCATTTGAACATGTTGCTGAGTGTGTAGTGGGGCTATGTGTGTTCAGGTGTACAGAATGCTAAGAGTGCAGAAGTGTGTAAAGGGGGTTTGGGGAGGAGCCATGGCTAGAAAGAGAAGGAGGAAGTTTACGGCTTCATCTCTCTTTTTACTTAAGTCTGCATGGAGAGCTCTGCTATAAAGAATCCTAAATCAAAAGAAACCTTCCCTTGGGAAGAAGATACCCCAATCTGGGGGTGGCTCCCAGAAATCGCCTTGTGTATGTGATTCCGGGCTACCTTGGGCTGGTCCCTATGCCTCCGCTCAGGCATGCTGGCCTTCCTTGTGTGACTATGGAGCCCAAACTCTTTAGGAATGTAGGTTTGGGGGATGTGGGGCCCCAAACTGGACCTCCTTCAGGAAGGCTGTAACTGCTCATCTCTCTCTCGACACTCCTCTAGGGTTTAGAGACAGTATTGTGTGATACAGTAACCTCAGTTATTGTTTGACCATCATTTTAAAAAGACTTTTTATTTTGTATTGGAGTATAGCCAATTAACAGGGCTACCCCGGTGGCAACAGTGATAAAGAACCCGCCTGCCAATGCAGGAGACATAAGAGATGTGAGTTCGATCCCTGGATTGGGAAGATCCCCTGGAGGAGGGCATGGCAACTCACTCCAGTATTCTTGCCTGGAGAATCCCATGGACAGAGGAGCCTGGCGGGCTCCACAGGATCCACAGGATCGCAAAGAGTCGACACGGACTGAGGTGGCTTAGCACACACATAGTCAGTTAACAACGCTGTGATAGTTTCAGTGAAGAGCAAAGCGACTCAGCCATACATATACACATCCATTCTCTCCCAAACTCCTCTCCCATCCAGGCTGCCACATAATAATGAACAGAGGAGGTGCCTGTGCTATACAATAGGATCTTGTTGGTTGCCCATTTTAAATATAGCAGTGTGACCTTTATTTTCATATGCTTAGACTCATCTCTCCAACTAGATATAAAAGACCATGAGAAGAGAAACTGTTTTAAACTTCTCTTTCTCAAAGAGTGAGCACATGCAGGTAACCAATGAACTCTCGATTCTTGATAAACCAGGTCTCTGTTATTGCAACTTTTACCTTTTCTCAATACATTTTCATCTGTACCCATCACTGACGACTTGTGTAAATATAATTCAGAAGGAATCAGAGCAATCACAGTGTTCTTTGGGGACTTTCTGAAGTTCCTCAAAGGGAGGTGTGACAGGCCCTTCCAGCCACACACAATGACCTGTCTTCACCTATTGCAAACACACGGGGAGAGCAGGCACTCTCTGACAGTTGTCTGCAGTGAGAGGTCTAACAGTGAATAGATTCTAATTCTGCTAAAATTAGTAAAGGTAGTCCTTCTTGTGATGCACAGAGATTCTTGGATAGAGAAGAGAAAATCTGGGATGTGCCAAGAAGACAAGGTGAATGTGTGTGTGTGTGTGTGTGTGTGTGTGTTTCTCACAGGAAGGTCTTTAATTGCTGAAAAGCTAACACATGAGTCCCAGGGGTAGTCCTTGCTTACCTCCAACTGTATGAAGGTACATGGTACGGTCTTTTATCAGTGCTGTTTGTGATGTAGCAAGACTGTTTGGGGATATTATCATCAAGGTTTTCACCATGGCAACCGTGGTGGCTTTGTATGTAGACAGAAAGGGACAAGAGAGCTTAGAACAAAGAAGCTCAACTCTTTATTTTCAGCAAGGATGAAAGATTATTTCCATCTGTGTTATATGACTACATTAGGACTCCAGCCACACAGCCACACGACTATTGGATCTGCTTTCACTTCTGCCTCTCAGAAGGTTCTTGAAATAAAAACCAGCAGAACTAATATTATTTTTTTTAACCAACATCCTTCCAAAATGTTGATAATTGACTAGCTCTGATCAGCTATTTTCTATGTTCTTAACAACTCTTGAGTGATGGTGTTAGGGGAAGCACACTAATTGAAACTGCCCACCCTGGCCAGGCACCATAGTAACAATTTGCATGAGTTGTTAAGGAACAGGGGACAAATAAGCCTCCACCAACCAGAAGAGCTCAGGAAAGGTCAAAAGGAGACACCACCTGTCTGATCACCTCCCCAAATCCTTCTCTCTGGCATCCTTCTTGACTGAACAAGGCATGCACCACCAGGAAGAACTCTGAGTCAGAATGACTGGCTAAGGACAACCCGGAAACTAATCCCAGCACCATAAACCCAGAGACTGCAAGCCATGTGACAGAGCTGTTCCCTTACCTACTGCTCTCCACCCACGTGCCTTTCCCAATAAAATTTCTTGCTTTGTCAGCAGATGTGTCTGCTCAGACAATTCATTTCTAAGGTTAGACAAGAGCCCAGTTTCAGGCCCTGGAAGGGGCCCTCTTTCCTGCAACAATGGTCCCAGTAGTACTGTTGAGAGATGCTGGTGAAGAAAACATTAGTTTCCTTCTGGAGGACCAGAAGTTGCTCCTCAGATTTCTCTGCGGGATGTTTGGGGTGGGCTGTTTTAAAGTCAGGATCAAATGGGAGGTGGGAGCATAGTTTAACTAAATCGTAACATATGTAGATGGACTGTAGAGTTGCTGGGGACTGCTATATACTCTGGTCTCAAAAATGCAATCCTTACCTTTCACATAGAAGAAAGGATGTTTGCAGTTGTATTTGCGTGTGGAGGGTCTGTTGTAATATTTGAGATTTCAGCCACAGATTCAAGGTTAATATGAAGTCATTTGACAGAGAGAACTACTGTGCTGTGGTCTGCTACGCTTTCAGCCAGACTCAAAGCTCAGCAGCATTGTCAGGAAATCGTTATTGCTTCTCTTTCTTTTTCCTGCTGGTGTCTAGCAGGTCCTCTGTCTGGACAGCAGAGGCTGGTTGCACTAACAGCCTCTAGACTCACAAACGTTGCTGGGCTGAGTCTGGTCCATAGGAATTGCTCTACAGTATTTAGTGTCATTTGTAGACAACACCAAGAAATCGCAAAGTCATGGACTTTCCTGCTATGAGTTTACCTTTTGGCGTTTAACTAAATCATATATTCACCGTTTTCCAGTGATAGGTACGCTTCCCCTTGACTATGCTCACTGAAAATTATAGAGACCAAAGCTGGACTGGTGATTTTTCTCAGGTTTCTGGCCAACAACCAAAACTTTTTTTCTTAGCAATACTTCTGCTATTGCAGCCGAGGTTGCGTATTTGTCTTAAAAATAACTCCATCATATTACTGATTCATATCAACCTGCAATTCCTTATGATTCCTAGGTCTTATAAAATATATTAATAATTTTACTCTATACCTGAGGATATCTGATAGAATAGCTATTTTTTTTTGACAAACACTCTAAGGTTTGAAGTGAAGTAAAGGAAAGTTGCTCAGTCGTGTCTGACTCTTTGCGACCCCATGAATCGCAGCACGCCAGGCCTCCCTGTCCATCACCAACTCCCGGAGTTCACTCTGACTCACGTCCATCGAGTCCATGATGCCATCCAGCCATCTCATCCTCTATCGTCCCCTTCTCCTCCTGCCCCCTTCCCATGAGGTGGCCAAAGTACTGGAGTTTCAGCTTTAGATTCATTCCTTCCAAAGAAATCCCAGGCTGATCTCCTTCAGAATGGACTGGTTGGATCTCTTTGCAGCCCAAAGGACTCTCAAGAGTCTTCTCCAACACCACAGTTCAAAAGCATCAGTTCTTCAGTAGTTTTTGCCCTTCTTCAAAAGTGTGGTCCCACTGGGAGAATGGAAGTGGGATGTGGCTGGTCAGTCAGGCTTTTCTAGTGGAGCCAATTGCTGGTACTTGATTCAGGTTTTTTAAAAGTGAGAGAAAAAAAAAAAAAAGATAGAAAACCAAACCAAACCAAACAAACAAACAAACAAAAACTATAGAAAACATACTATGGGCCAAAGAAACACTTCTATCAGCTTGATTCCACTCCCAGTGCTCTGATTTATGTGCTTTTGATAAAAGCAAAGTGAGTGAAGTTAGTTGTGTCCGACTCTTTGCGACCCCATGGACTCTAGCCCACCAGGCTCCTCTGCCCATGGGATTTTCCAGGCAAGAATACTGGAGTGGGTCACCATTTCCTTTTCCAGGGGATCTTCCTGACCTAGGGATTGAGCCCGAGTCTCCCACATTGCAGGCAGACACTTTACTGTCTGAGCCATCAGGGAAGCTTTGACCAAAGCAAGCACTGGTCTTAATCAGACAGGTCCAAGTGAGGTTGAGTGAGAAGTGCTAGGGAGCCAGAAAATATCAAGAAGTGATGGGGATTTGGAGGAGAAGGAATGGGCACTGGAATTGAACAGTTCTCCTACACAATTCTGCTTTAGACTCATTGTCTCCATCTAGCCCACATGGTTATTAGATTATTACAAAAATAAACTAATAATCAAGAAATTAAATCATTTCTAGCCATCTACACTGCCACCTAGACAAATACTCAGGGTGACAACAAATACTGGCCTGAATGTAGGGTTATTGATTGCTTACTGGATCTGAACACCTTTAGAGAATTCCCTTTGTCAGAGCATTTGTCCAACAACAGACAGAATGCTTTTCTAGCAGGAGTTCAACGTAGCATCAGTTCTGCTGTCCATTATCAATAAAATAATTTCTCCCTGAAGAGCATCCTGAGATGTCTTCTGGTTTAACTTGTCTCCTGTGCATCTTATTTTTCTCTCCCACTCTGCCTGCCCTCACATCAAGCATAAGCTTTGAACTGGATCGGCCAAGCACTCTATCAGAAGGGAAAAAACTTTCATTAGAGGCTAACACTCATTCTGCAGAGAAACATACATGCACACGCTCCCACTTATACACAAATCCTTTCAAACAAGTCTGCCTTATATAATTAAAGGGAATGTGTATCAAGTGTTAATTATAAAATTACTGTGCCCCTCTGAGTGCTGCCCAATTAGCAAGCAAGCAGCACAAATACCATCATGCCACAGGCTGCTCTTCCTATACCATGAGCTTTAACAGTTTATTTTCAGCCATTCAGTTGTCTATTAATTATGCATGCATCTCTATCCATTTGCCATTTCCCTGGATGATTGGATATGTGCCATATTATGAAGGTTATGAAAGTGAGGACATGAAATTCATAAATACCTGGGCCCCCAAATTTCTCTTACCACAAGCACCTGTATCAGGAAGCATCACATTGCAGCAAAAGGCTCAGGTTCCAGTCATTCAGAGTAACCACAGTGCTTGGGAATATATCTTATTAGTGTTTTTTATCACAGGGCATAAATACCTATCCATGCCATAAATCAGGAGCTTATGCTTTCAGAATCAGAATCATTTGAAATAAACCAGACTGCTGGAAAGAAATTTAGAATTAGAAAACTTGTATGATTCTTTGGCCCCACATTTTTACTATCAGATGCTTTGGTACTGTTTCTCCCAGGGTTAGAATGACTGACAGGCTGATTTTCTGAAAAAAAAAAAAAAAATTATTGGTAAGCTGATAGATATTCAAAGTACTTCTTCACTGCTGAAAGATCCTGAATTTGCAATTTCAACACAAAGCAGATATATCTTCTTGGCTTTTATCTAACCATTCAGGGCTGCTTCACGATGAACTACAGGTCTTCCTTGACTTATGATGGGGTTACAACCTGATAAACCCATTGTAAGTTGAAAATATCCATAGGTTGAGAATGCATTTAATACAACTGACCTACCGAACATTATAGCTTAGCCTGCCCTGCCTTCAGCGTGCTCAGAACACTTCCGTGAGCCCACCATTGGGCAAAAACCGTCAAACACATTTTCCACTGGGAAAAAGAGAATGACTGTCTGACTGAGTACAGAATCGTGGTAAGTATATCAGTTGTTCACTCTTCTGAGCCTGTGGCTGATTCAAAACCATGCTCCCCATCACTGCCCAGCATCCGGAGAGAGAATTTTACCTCCTATCACTAACCCAGGAAAAGACCAGAGTGCACAATTTCCAGCACAGTCTCTATTGAATGCATGTACTTTTGAACCACTGTAAAGGCAAAAAAATCCTATCATAAATTGGGACTATTTATATTAATAAACAAGTAGGCCATAATTGAACTGAGGGACTTCAAAGGAAATTATTCATATTTAGAAAATAATATCCAACTGTAGAAAGCAAGACAAATAATACTTATAATTAAAAAAAAAAACTAGGAATATTTAAGGAGCTTTAAATGGCTCCTGGATATTTGTCATCTGATCTGAAGCTGATGCAGGATTCTTGTTACTTAGGGTTTTCTTTAAAATCCATTTGTCTCACAGGTTTCACATGTGCAAAACATCTTTGTAATAAGTACAGGGAGGTGAAGTTCCAGGTTCTTTTACTGATAAACCACATCAAAGGCTCTCACACTTTAGTGTCCATCAGAATCACCTAGAAAGCTTGTTAAACACTGAAGGGCTCAGGGCACCAGCCAGGTATTTGTTCAGAAGGCCTGGGATGAAACCAGAGTCCAGGAAATTATATTTGCAACAAGGTCTCTGGTGCTGCCTTCTAGACACCACACTTGGAGAAGCACTTCTGTAAACATAGCCTCCATTTTATCAGGACTGTAATCTCTGTTGCTTAGGCTGGTACCACAGTTGGCGCTCAACAAGCAGATAACAAGTAAATAGTACCACTGAAAGCCATCGAAATGCCTGCACACTTTTATTACAAAGAATTTTTTTTTTTTTTTTTTGGTTAGGACCTCCTGTCAGTCCTCAGAAACATTTATTAGACAATTCTTCCAGAGAGGAAGACCCACGCCAACAGAGCCATGGGCAGGCGTGACTTCTAGCGCCCCACGCCCCAGGGGAACAAGCCATGGGCGAGACGCCACCTGCGGCATCACGGGGTCGCTTCTCCAGGGGCGCGTAGTTGAGCAGCTTCTCGATCAGATCCACGTGGGCAAGCAGCATGCAGCGGCAGCAGTAGCGCTTCAGGCCCAGCGCGTCCAGGGCGTCCCCCTCGGTGTACTCGGCCTGCAGCAGGCCCAGGTAGGCCTCCCACTTGTTGCCGACGATCTTGCCACACGTGAAGCAGCGAACGGGGATGATCATGGCGGTGGCTCGGGAGCTAGAAGCTTCCGGGCCCCTATTACAAAGAAATTTTAACAAGACCTCTCAGAGTAGAAAATCATCTGCATTGGATACAAGAAGCAGTTCATGAGAGCCTCAGATGCTGACACTAAAGCAAAATCCTGGTTCTGCCTTATTAACAAAATTTATTGCCACTAGAGTTTTTATTACTATGTTTTCAGCATTTTTATGGGTTTGCCACATTTGATTTTTGCTCTCCATTTAACTTAGATTTCAGGGGATCTGCTTTTCCCTCCTCAACTCAGGGAGAGGCACTGAGATTCCTTGCAGAAACAACGAATTTGCCAGTATCCTTATTACTGATTTTTCTTTTTTCTTCCCATTAGAAGCATTTACTCCCACTTGCAGAAGTGTCCCAAGCAACAAAAATCACTTATTCCAGGTAACATACAAAATGCAATTTTCCATCCCTGGAATAAACTTCTTCTGTGATCGGCAGAGGCTGCCACCCTGGGCTAGGCAGTGTGGGAAGCCCTTTGTGTGTATGACTTCATTTATTTATTATGATAGTTTTAACTTAGGAAAAAATTATATAAATATAGCTGATTTGCAATAAACCTTTAAATTCAAATATTATTTTGAAACTGCTTAATGTCTATGGAGTAGGAAATGGCAACCCTCTCCAGCATTCTTGCTGGGAGAATTCGATGGACACAGGAGCCTGGCGGGCTGTAGCCTATGGTATTGCAATGAGTTGGACACGACTGGGTACCTGACACTATGTTTAATTAGAAAGTCTTCCACTGTCATCATTTATAGACACAGAAGGGGAACCAGCGTGATGGATGCTATATGTGCTGTGCCCGGGTTGAATTCAGTTGTTTTACAAACAAGAAAGCTGAGATGATTTTTCTGTAATCACTAAATTGGCTGCATGGGGTATTGGAGAAAGCAATATATGATTAATAAATGTTAGAAAAAATGGTAAAATAAATGAGTGAGTTGGGTTGCATTTACAATCTATATAATCTGTTTTGTAGGACAGTATCTTATTTCTCCCCTAACTGCTTCATCGAGTCCTGTTCAGAGATGTGTTTTTATTAATCACCTACAAATGAAAATCATATTGTTTGTATTAACATTAGATAATTTTTTAAACGTCTGGGTGGAGGCAGAGACGTGACAGGAGAGACAAGCCGACTGCGGTGGTCTGAGGTAAAGCAGAGGTTGGACCCCTAGGTCAGAAATGAAACCAAGCGCGTTAACTCAAGACATGATCTCTAGGTAATTACTGTAGACACTTGTTTCTACCTTTCCTTCCTCAGTCCTCACGCCACATTGGTATCATTGCACACACTATGACAAGCTGATGGTTTCATATGGGGGGGTGAGAGAGCTTTAACTAAAAACAAAGGGACAGCTCTGGAGGTTTATGTGAAGAAGGGGTGTGTGTTTTTGAGTGATGGGAGACGTGGTAGCAAAGTGTCGAATACTAAAGACCCAATAAGATTGCCAATAAGATCACCATCCTCTAATTGTTCAAAAAGATGCTAATCTTGTCACTATGGCGAAGGGTCTTTGCAGATGGAATTAAGGTCATGGGATTTAGATGTTCAGGTTCTAGATGGGTAGATTCTTATGACCTTGAAGAGAGTGGAACTTTGTTCAGCTGAAGAAAGATGAAGAGACAGTCAGAGAGATGCAACAGAAGGGGAGAGCCTGGAAGTCATGGATAGAATATGACTTGTCTGATAAAACTAAACACATCAGGCTTCAAGATTTTAACTGACAAAGCTGCAGCAATCAACATGGTATAGTACTGCCACAAAAACACATATAGAGATCAATGGAACAGAATCAAGAATCTAGAAATAAACTCAGGCATATATTGTCAGCTAGTATTTGACAGGATAATCAAGAATAATCAGGATGATTTCTTCAATAAAGAAAAGAAAACTTTATATGTTGGGAAGACTGGGTATTTGCCTGCAAAATAATTAAATTGGACCTCTATCTTACATCGCTAACAAAAGTCAACTTAAAACAGATTACATATGCAAATGTAATTCCATGAGACTGTAAAACTCCTAGAAGACAATATATAGGGGGATAACTTCTTGGCATTGGTCTTGGAAATGATTTTTTGGATATGATACCAAAAGCACAAACAATCAAAGCAAAAATCAAGTGAGACTTTATCAAACTAAAAAGCAATTGTACAACAAAAGACACAATCAACAAATGAAAAAGCAACCTCAAAACAGGAGAACATGTTTGTAAACCATACATCTTATAAGGAATGAAGATTCAAAGTTTATAAGAAACTTACACAACTCAGCTGTTAAAAATAAAACAAAAACTGATAAAAATGGGCAAAGGATAAACCAGAATAGGAAATTTCTAAAGAAGATGTGTACATAGCCAATAGGTATGTTTAAAGATGCTCAAAATCACTAGCCATCAGGGAAATCAAATCAAAACCACAAATTATAGCGTCACACCCATTAGAACAGCTGTGGTAAAAGAGATAACTGTCCAAAATAGACATCATGATTTCTCTTATTTCTCAACATTCCTTTACCCATCCCATCCACTTAATGCCTCAAAACTAAAATTAAGGCTATTTCCTTGTTTTTCCTTCAAGCTCCACATCTAAACCTTGGATTCCTGTTTTTATTTAAAAATATAACCCAGAATGTACCAAACAATGTTCAAACTACAGCACAACTGCCCTCATTTCACACAATAGCAAAGTAATGCTCAAAATTCTCCAAGCCAGGCTTCAATAGTACATGAACCATGAACTTCCAGATGATCAAGGTAGACTTAGAAAAGGCAGAGGAACCAGAGATTAAATTGCCAACATTCTTTGTATCATCAAAAAAGCAAGAGAGTTCCAGAAAAAAACATCTACTTATGCTTTATTGATTATGCCAAAGCCTTTGACTGTGTGGATCACAACAAACTGTGGAAAATTCATAAACAGATGGGAATACCAGACCACCTGACCTGTTTCCTGAGAAATCTGTATGCAGGCCAAGAAGCAACAGTTAGAACTGGACATGGAACAACAGACTGGTTCCAAATAGGAAAAGGAATATGTCAAGGCTGTATATTGTCACCCTGATTATTTACCTTATATGCAGAGTACAATATGCGAAATGCTGGGCTGGATGAAGCACAAGCTGGAATCAATATTTCTGGGAGAAATATCAATAACCTCAGACATGCCGATGACACCACCCTTATGGCAGAAAGTGAAGAAGAACTAAAGAGCCTCTTGATGAAAGAGGAGAGTGACAAAAGTTGGCTTAAAGCTCTACATTCAGAAAATGAAGATCATGGCATCTGGTCCCATCACTTCATGGCAAATAAATGGGGAAACAATGGAAGAGAGACTTTATTTTCTTGGGCTTCAAAATCACTGCAGATGGTGACTGCAGCCATGAAATTAAAAGACTCCTTGGAAGAAAAGCTATGATCAACCTAGACGCATATTGAGAAACAGAGACATTATTTTGCCAACAAACGTCCATCTAGTCAGAGCTATGGTTTTTCTAGTAGTCATGTATGGATGTGAGAGTTGGAGTATAAAGCAAGCTGAATACTGAAGAATTGATGCTTTTAAACTGTGGTGTTGGAAAAGACTCTTGAGAGTCCCTTGGGCAGCAAGAAGATCCAACCAGTCCATCCTAAAGGAAATCAGTCCTGAATATTCATTGGAAGGACTGATGTTGAAGCTGAAACTCCAATACTTTGGCCACCTGATTTGAAGAACTGACTCCTTGGAAAAGACCCTGATGCTGGGAAGGACTGAAGGTAGGAGGAGAAGGGGACGACAGAGGGTGAGATGTTTGGATGGCATCACCGACCTGACTGACGTGAGTTTGAGTAATCTCCGGTAGTTGGTTATAGACAGGGAAGCCTGGTATTCTGCAGTCCATGGGGTCGCAAAGAGTCAGACACGACCGAGTGCCTGATCTGAACTGTACTCACTTCCCCTGACTTGAGCAAAGGTGCTTCTCATTGTAGGATCCACACCAAGGACTGAGAGGAACAGACACTGAGAAATGCAGAGACTTCTGTACTGGCATCACGCTGTTGACAAAAGTTTCATCGAGACCTTGAAAAGAAACAAACAAAAAATATTACAAGTTTATCCTAAGACCCATAGACCCAAATGGAAGAAACTGCCTCTCTTGTCTGTGTGGTCTCCTGCCAGCTATTGCTTTGTCCCATTCTCCCTTCATTTTTCTCTCTTACTTCCCCATTTTCTCTATTCCCTCTTAATTTACTCTGCCTTTATGTTATCTTTCAGTCTATCATTTAATTTTTTATAAAACAGATATTATATAAATCCCATATACATATATATATATATATTTTTTTTTTGCATTTTTATGACCCTTTAGAGCCAATGTTCAGAAGACTAAATAACTATGTTATTCTATGTATGGTCCAAGAAGCTTATATTTGGGAGCTAAACTGTTACCTTTATATTTATGCTTCCATAATTTTTCCCTAAATTTAGGTAAAATAAATGAAGAAGGACCCCTCAGTGAGCAGGACACTGTCAAATATAAACTCCCTTGCTGACATTTTCTTTTCCTTTTATTGGCGTAGGATATGACACAGGTATGAAAAGTAACTGCGGCCAACATGGGCTAATGAGTATATTAATATTTATAAGGTGATCATTAAAGCATTAACTTTAATTTGAATGATAATGCTATGGGCAGACTTGCCACTGTATTCATTTCCACACTCAGACTTAATCCCTTGTAAAAAGCATTGCCCAAACCAACCCTCTCTTCAACTGAATATGAGGAACAAAGGACTTTGCTAATCACTGCTGGAACATGATCTTGAATTGATTGCACTGTGGGAAGACAGTCTTACTTTTATATATTATCATTGTTTGCTTAATACCTAAACCATTAAAAGAGAGCGCATTAGAGAAATATGCATTGCACTTACACTAAAACACACTTGTTAGAAATCCTTGTCTCAGAAACTGTTTCAAATAATGAAGAAAAGTGAGGCTTTGATGATATAAGGCAATTCATTTTAGAAATACATGACAGAAGTGCTGGAATAACTTGAAGTGTTATTTAATTATTGGTTCACTGAAGTTACATATTACAACAATAGCTGTTGCATGTAGCATCGTTATTTTAAATTACTGGTGGTATAAACACATTTTTACGAGTCCATAAAAAAGTAAATTCCTTGTACCAGGGGTTATTAAAACTCATACTATCCTGTACTTCTTATATATTTGTGAATGCACTGGGGAAACAATTGCAATTGTATACATTTATTCAATTTTTCCAATTTTTGTGGTATTTAATTATAAACTCTTTCTTGGCCAGTTATTTAGATAAGAGTAGTATACATTTGAGATCTAAGGATATAGTCTTCAGTGCATATTACTCATCATTAAAATCAAGAGGATGATTTCTAACTGGTTTGTGGTTGTAAACAGTAAATGCTCACAATTACATAGTGTCTAACAGTGCTTGGAACATGGAGGTTGAAACAAATATTACCTACTATCATCACCACTGTCATCATTATTATTATGAGTAGTATTATATTATATATTAACATTTATTTCATACTTGTAATTTAACACTTTTTTCCCTGTTCAGTCTGCAACCACATTTCACTCAAAGTGATTTTAAGTCAAGCGTTAGGTTTCAGTACCTCAGTCATGTCCAATTCTTTCTGACTCCACAGACTGTAGTCCACTATGCTCCTCTGTCCATAGGATTTCTCTAGCAAGAATACTGGAGTGGGTTGACATTCCCTTTTCCAGGGGATCTTGCTGAGCCAAGGATCAAACCCAGGTCTCTGGCATTGTAGGCAGATTGTTTACCATCTGAGTCAACAGGGAGATTCAACTTTAAGGCAGAGATCGTCTATTTTGCATTTTACTTGGAACCCGGGACTGTACTGAGCATACCAAAAGTGTTCAATTTAATTCAGTTCATCAGATGCCATAAAATATTAGATTTTCCCACTGTGCATTTATAAGTAAGGACAAGCTTCATTAGGGCTTCCCTGGAAGCTCAGAATGGTAAAGAATCCTGCTGCAATGCAAGAGACCCTGGTTCAATTCCCAGGTCAGAAAGATCTGCTGGAGAAGGGATAAATAACCCACCCCAGTATTCTTGGGCTTCCCTGGTGGCTCCGCTGGTAAAGAATCCACCTGCAATGTGGGAGACCTGGGTTCAATCTCTGGGTTGGGAAGATCCCCTGGGGAAGGGAATGACTACCCACTCCAGTGTTCTGGCCTGGCTACCGCATGGACTGTATAGTCTATGGGGTCGCAAATAGTTGAACACGACTCAGCGAAAAGCTTCATTAGGCTACGCAATGTCCCTCTGTTTTAGTAAGCAGAGTAAAGAAACACGGATAAAACAACATCTGCTGTGACATTTCTAACAGCTTTGGTCCCCCAATGGTACTCCACTCCAGTACTCTTGCCCGGAAAAATCCCATGGAAGGAGGTGCCTGGAAGGCTGCAGCCCATGGGGTCTCTGAGGGTCGGACACGCTGAGCGAATTCACTTTCACTTTTCACTTTCATGTATTGGAGAAGGAAATGGCAACCCACTTCAGAATCCCAGGGACGGGGGAGCCTGGTGGGCTGCCATCTATGGGGTCGCACAGAGTCGGACGTGACTGAAGTGACTTAGCAGCCAGTGTGATGTAAAATTTTTGTTCTACTTGATGGTCGGTCTCTGAGCACAGTGTTTTGTTACTGACCCTTGCCTTTCTCTGATCCTCTTCCCAGGCTACAATAAAGTTCTAGAAATTGCTGATATTCATACTTTCTAAATTAAAATGAGCTTCACTCTAATTCAGCAATTGTAATAATAACAAAAGGGCAGAAAGAGTTCTTTCTCCATCACCCTTTTCCTTCAGGCTCTCAGAAAGTATCACAGATAGTAGAAGACTACAGAAAGATCCACAAGAATATAGATTTAGGCCATAGCAGTGTGGGTGTTATAATAGGGATAATAGTGTCTATTAATTATTGATCGTTTGCCAGGAATTTTGAGATATACTATGCATATTATCTAGTTCATTATCACAATGACATTTTGTAAGATGAATATTATTACTCAGTTCGGAGAGGTTGAATCACTTGCCCAAAGTCATATGACTAATTAAGAGGCAGAGTTGGGACTTGGAACACAAGTCATTGTAATTTCAAAGTTCATTTTCCTTCTCCTTTGCTGTGCTGCACATCTATTTCAGGCAGTTATCTGTTTTAATATGTTTATACCTTTATATGTCTTTAATTTTATGACTTCAATTGTATTTCCAATCACATACACGACTACAGATTTTAACTTCATTTTATTTTATTTTTTTTTAATTAAGACTTTAGTATTTAGAAGAGTTTAAGGTTCACAGAAAAACTGAGGGAAAGGTACAGAAATTTCCATGTATCCCCTTCTCCAACACAGATAGTCTTCTCCATTATCAACCTCCCCTACCGGAGGGATGTATCTATTATGACTGATGAATACACATTGACACATACATCATAGTCACCCAGAGTCCATACTATGCTCTGAAGTTTGATTCTGAAGCTCAGAAGAGTCAATTATGACCTCCTCCCTCATCTCGCTATCCATTCATCCATCATCTCTCTATAACTTCCTCTACATGTCTTATGAAATGAACGCTCCTCTTCATTTCCACAAATAACTCTTCAGTATCTACTTTTGTCTACGTAAGGCTTTGCCAGCTCTCGGATTTTGTTCTCTGAGGACAGAAGGCATTCTAGTTTTCTTTCGGAATGCACATCTCCTTTATATGCATGAATGGCACACCTGACCCTTTCACTGTGAGTAGGAGGATGTGAATAACACCACTCAAAGTCCTTCATTCTGACTGACCGCTTATTGTTCTTTTAGAACTAAATGTGTCTCAAATTCTCAGTCCACGTCTTAAGCTCTACACGCCATCTCAGACTTTCTACCAGGCTTTCAACCAAATGTCTCACATTCACGTATATTCTTCATGTGTGCTTGCCAAGTTGCTTCAATCATGTCTGCCTCTGTGCGACCCCATGGACTGTGGCCCACCAGACTCCTCTGTCCATGGGATTCTCCAGGCAAGAATACTGGAGTGGATTGTCAGCCTTTCTCCAGGGGATCTTCCTGACTCAGGAATTGAACCAGGGTCTCTCGCATTGCAGGCAGACTCTTCACTGTCTAAGCCACCAGGGAAGCTCTCCAGCTTCCCAAATCAGGTAATGTCACTCTATCCAATAAATACTGAGTCACTTTGCCCTTTCTTTCTTTCATAGATGTGGTATTTCATCTAACCCCTAACCCAAATAATTTTGCTTTTTAAATGTTGCTATCTCTTCCAAGATCATTTATTTAACTCAGGATTTTATCATAATTTGGAAAAATCCTTTAAATTTCCTTCACACTGATCTCTGCCCTCTTCTCCATATTTCACAGATAGAATCTACTCATTCCGTTGCTAACTTTTAGCTCCAATTTCTTTTTTCTGTTTCATCTATTGACCATATTTTGATTGCCTTCTTCCTTATTACTCTTTCTATTCTAAACTTTATATTTGCTCAGAAAATGTCTTGCCCTGTTAAGTTCATATTTTTTTCTATTGTGATGTTCATCTTTTTTCCTACATGTGTTAAAACTGTCATTCTTCAAAGTTTATGTCAAATAACACCTCAGTAAATTATTTCCTGATCTGCCAAGAAGAATTCAAATTTCTCTCTGCCATGATTCTGTAGCAATTTTCACATAGACTCTAATATTATAGCAATGTTTTGTTACCGTTTTATTTGCAACTTAGAGTATAAGCTCTAAAAATTCTAAATAATAAAGTAGAAAAATCGTAATAGTCTTCTCATTTCCTTTTGCAAGAACGAAAGTACAGTTTAAAGTACATACTAGGTACTCAAAAATTGCCAGCAACATATGTAAAAGTCCTGATATTGGGAATCAATCAACTTCTAGATAATTTTTTACTATAAAAACTTTTTTACAGTGTTATTTACTCACTGTTTTCTCTAGTTCATTTCCCACTCTGATGAACACATAGGAGAAATCACAGGCTTTGCATGCATTTAAATTCTATCTGTATAATTTATAGCTAACAATGTTGGGCCAAATTATTTAACTTTTTGCCTGATGTGTTCTTCATCTGAAAGTTTGAAGTTTCATTACTCTGAGGGTTAAATGAGAAATGTATGTGGCCTGTATTATAGGACCTGGCGCATATGTCTGCTTTGTAATCATAGCTTTCCTTCCTCTCTTCCTCTCCTTATTCATTCAAAAATCCAGTTCCCTATCACTATTATATCAATACACTGAAATTGCCCTAACATTTTCCCAGTCAGAAATTCTGATTTTCTGTGTTGATCTTTCCAGAATTTTATAGCTGATCATTTAAAATTCTGGTTTTCCCATGAATTACTCTTACCATTTCAAAGTTATGTGACTAGCAATCCATACACACCAGTAATCAATAATATTTTCACAACTGATTAGCAATTTTAGAAGATGACATCATCTGCTGGCTCCTGTGGGCAGAGTAGAAGCAACTACAGTGCATGAGGCCTGAGTCTCCATTTCTCTGAAATTCCTACACACTCTAAAGTCCAGAGTTCATACTCCTGGCCTAGCCATTTTAGAGAAATGGAGGGGAAGCAGTAGACTGAAGAGAACTACATTTATTTTAGAATGTTATCCTATTAACAACATATACTGAACACTTATTTTTAGAAAATGTATTAAAAACAGATTTGGCTTTACTCTTTATTTTTTAACACAATATCTATTTATTTCAGTCTGAAACATTTATATCAATCCTAAATTCAAATAGAAAATCAGGCTTGTATACAGGAAATCTACATAGTTAAATGAATAAATGACTATGACTCAGTAGTAGTCTAAGCAATTTTTGTTTATCCACTTTCTCTTGCTAAAAAAAAGAAAGCTTTCTTCTTATCAGAGGAATACAGTCTGTGGATGCATAGAGTAGTGACTCCAGTTAATAATACTGCATTGTATCCTTGAAAATTACTAGGAGAGTAGATCATACATGTTCTCAACAAACACCACTCCAGCAACAGCGTGGTAACTATGTGAGGTGATTGAGGTGTTAACTAACCTTACAATGGTAATCATTTTGCAATAGATATACACATATCAAATCATTTTATTGATCACTTTAGACATGCTAAATGTTATACATCAGTTATATCTCAAAAAGTTAGAAATAATAGGAAAAAAAACACGTGTAAGAAATAAAAAGAAATTTAAATCTAAGACAAATAACAGAGTAGGTTGTATTAAAAATGTTGTGCTGTGTAAGTTTGTAGAAGAGCAATAATGAATTAGAATACAGTGGACTATTGTGCAGTCTGACTTAACCAGAAGATAAATTTCTAAATATTACTTTTCATGACACTGATGGCTATAGTTTATTAAGTATTCACCAGGTATTTTAATTCATTTCTGCATTTAATCCTAATAAAAACCCTATAATGTAAGTGCTGTCATAATTGTTTAAATTAATTAATTTATTTTATTTGGAAGCTAATTACTTTACAACATTGTGGTAATTTTTGCCATACACTGACATGAATCAGCCTGGGTGTACATGTATCCCCCCATGCCGAAACCCCCTCTCACCTAACGTGCATGCTATTGTTGTTCAGTTGCAAATTGTGTCTGACTCTTTGTGACTTCATGGACTGTAGCCCACCAAGCTTCTTGGTCCATGGAATTTTCCAGGCAAAAATACTGGAGTGGGTTGACATGTACTTGTCCAGGCGAGCTTTCTGACCTGGGGACTGAACCCACATCTCCTGCATTGATTGGCAGGAGGATTTTTTTTTTTTTTTTTACCACTGAACCACCAAAGAAATCCAGGGTAAGCATTGGCAGTCTAAATAACACTCAAAGTCACAGAGTGAGTGAAGGTCTCAGGATCTTGAACTTGGGTTGACCTCAATGGCCAGGCTCGCAGCAGCACTGCGATTTTCTCACTCTGACTTAAATTTGAGTCTACCTGAGAGTACTTATAGCCTTCTGACCTTCCTATCTATATCTCACCTTCCCCAGTTGTACATAATGAAAGGCAATTTAAGTAAAAAACAAACAAACAAACAAAAAAACAGTTTGTATTTTAAGTACCAAGTTTGTCAACAGGCTCCTTTATCAGAGTGAAGCCAATTAGGGTTTCAAAGAGAAACTTGAAAATGTTGGAGATGATGGTTAGGCTCATGATTCATTCCCCCTAATTCACAATGCAGTAGAAATGTCACCACAGATGATTGAGGCTGAAGGGGCCACAGATGTCACAGAGTCCAGCCCCCTAATTTTATAGAAGAGGAAATTGAGGCCCAGAGAGGTTAAATGACTTGCCTAAATTACTTGCAATGAACAATAGCAAGAGAAATTACTATTGCATATATGTAGTATTTCAAGTTTATTATGGGTTTTTGTAGGCTTGCTTAGGAATATAACTATTGTTTATATCATTGCGTTTGCAGGGAAGTATGTGGTAAGAAGTTAAATAGAAAAAAAAATCACTACAACCTCATCCACTGTAGGGAAAAAAAAAAAAACAAACTGAGTAGTTGAAGCAGGATTAGAACAGTAGGGAGAAAAAAACAGGGAGATTGAAGAAGGTGAGAAAGAAAGGAAATGTATAATTCCAATGAATGACTGGTGTGCCATAACTAGAGCTAAACACATAGTTTTTGGTTTGTTTTTCATTCATTGAAAAAGTAGCTTTTTATTAAATGACTAAGCTTGACACAGAACTTGTTCTTGGAAGAACAATGCTGCTGCTGCTGCTAAGTCACTTCAGTCGCATCTGACTCTGTGCAACCCCAAAGACCATTGCAAAAGGTATATTTTTTCAGACACAAAGTTTCTGTGAACATTCTAGACTGTGCAGCAAAAGAGAATTTAAGTCCGAATGAGTGTATTAACTCATTTTGAAATTTAATGCATAGCAAGTGTTTAACACTTGCAAAGTACTAACCCATATGCCTGTATATTCCTTTTCTGGTCTTTACATTTTCATGTCTTGCCCTACTAATTTAATATATCATTTCATTTCATACGCAATTTACCTTGAACAAGTTTATTTTTAGCTAAGGAGCAAGGAAATTCATAGTTTGGGCACTTGCTACTCACAGCCCTTACAGCATTAACGGGAGGAAGGAGACAACCGCAGAGAACAAAACCACTAGAGTACCTCCAAGAGTGTACATTGATGCGGCCAGTGTTCACAATCCAAAAAAGGATGTGAATGGCTCCGAAGAGCCTGTCTGCACCCTGGCCTCTTCTCCCACAAAGCCATAAGCAGGAAATACTCTGTTACTGCCTTTGCCGGATTGGTAATGACTCCTTGCCTGCCTCCCCTGCTGCAGGTAATGGCTCAACCATGCAATTACCTTCTTTTGTCTTCTCAGAGTTCAAGATAAATTATTTCAACCTCTTTGCAGGGGGCATTTGAAACCCAAGTTATTTTTAGGGAGAAATATATATATTGTTTTCATGTAAGATGCAGAAGTTGTTGCTCCTCAGGCAGCAGAGGGAAAATGAAAGGCACTTCAAGTCCTTTTAAAAGGCAGATTCTGATGTTTAGCTTGAGATCAAAGAGAAACTCAGGAAAGGAGGGGAGTGGAGGGGAGACCAACATATACAGCCCTAGACCCTTTGAAGGCACTGCCATTACATTTCTGATCTTTGAACTTGGCAACTTATTACATGAGGATGAGCTGAATCCACTGCAGTTGTGAAGCTAATAACCAGATAGCTTGCATGATGTGTATCAACCTTTAAAACAAAAAAGAATACTGCTTTCTTAAGCATGATTAATGCACACAGACTTTTTCTTATACCTGTAAACAGACTGAAGCTCTGGTGGCTCAGCTGTATAGAATCCGCTTGCAATGCAAGAAATGCAGCAGGAACCAAGGGTTCGATCCCTGGGTTGGGAAGATCCCTTGGAAAAGGAAATGACAACCCACTCCATTTTTCTTGCTTGGAAAATCCCATGGACAGAGGAGCCTGGCAAGCTGCAGTCCATGGGGTTGCAAGAGTCGGACACGACTCAGCGACTAAACAAACAGATTGTAAAAGATTAAAACAGTTTCTGATATTTATGGAGTCAAAACCATGGCTTTTGGGACTTCCCTGGTGGCTCAGGGGATAGGAACCCATCTCCCAATGCAGGGGACACAGGTTTGATCCCTGATCCAGGGAGATCCCACAAAGCTCAGGGCAACTAAGCCCATGTGTCACTAACTACTGAGCCTGTGCTCTAGAGCCCAAAAGCCACAACTACTGAGTCTGAGTCTTGCCAAGTACCAGAGTCTGTGTACCTAGAAGAGTCCATGCTCCACAGCAAGAGAAGCCACCACAATCAGAACTCCACTCACCACAACTAAAGAATAGACCCTCATGACATAACTAGAGAAAGCCCTTGTGCAGTAATGATGACCCAGCAAGCCAAAAATAAATAAATGAATAAATAATTAAAAAATATATATATATATATAAATAAACAAAATCATGGCTTTTGGAGGAACATCTTGCAATTCTTCCAGCCCACATGGCATCTTTTTGGTGAAAGTGTGAAGAGTGTTAGTCACTCAGTCTTGTCTGACTCTTTGCAATGCTGTGGACTGTAGTCTGCCAGCTCCTCTGTCCATGGGATTCTCCAGGCAAGAATACTGAAGTGGGTTGCCACTCCCTTCTCCAGAGGATCTTCCCAAGCCAGGGGTCGAACCCAGGTCTCCCACATTGCAGACAGATTCTTTACTGTCTGAGCCACAAGGGAAGTCCATCTTTTGGATACAATATTGCATTAAACACTCAACTCTGGACTCTTTACCTGGATTTGAATGCCAGTATCTTTTACTTGTCAGCTGTGAAAGCTTGAGCAACTTGTTTAACTTCTCTGTGCTGATATTTACTCATGGATATAAAAAAGGTTAATAGGATTAGGGCTGATTTTGAAAGGTTGCTATGAGGATCAAATAAGTGCTATATCTTAAGTTCTCAATAAATATTAGGTATTATTATTCATCACATTCTGCAGCAAGATGATTTTCCTTTCGAACAACTTCGTTTTTCAACAGTGTTACAAAGCTGCACTTATTTCCTTACCTAAACATACTCAGCTGAATGTATAGTTTAAACTATAATTCTGCACTAAGTGACTTATAAGCGATGTTTTACATCTAACAGGAATCCTGGTACCTAAGTCCGGACACACCACACATGGCTCTTGAACTGAAAGGAAACTGATTTCTCCCCTCTCTGATTCCTCAAATTCTAAGAGGTGAGACTAAAAAACAGAGGTTTTGGCAAAAAGGCAGGTTACTTGGGGCTTGTCCGCATTCCCTATCAGTCAGACTGTTGTAAAGTTTCTCAGCACCTGGTATTGATCTCAATTACACCCCGATTGTTTCCTAAATTTATCCTACCCGAAGCGATAGAGGCTGGGAATCCATCACATTTTATTGCCTTGACTATAGGGACACCCACAAGATACAATTTCAAAGCAATGTGCACAATGTCAGGTATTTCATAGTGCAATTTTATTCCATGGAGAAAGAAATGACTGTGAGAACAAGCACTTATTTTATTACTTCCCATCTCCATCTTCACCTCTGCCTTGGTTGATACATATTTATCATCTGCTCATATGTTAATATAGTTTTTTCTTCTTTATTTTCTCTTTAAGTGGCTCTGCAGACACACTAGACACTGATGAGATGCTTAAATATGGTGAAAGTGTTTAAAGGAAAAGGAAGGATTCAGGACTCTGATGTTAAGCATGCATTAAGAAGAAAGTGATATTTTCATTGTGTTTTCAAGTATTTGAACCAATTTTTATTAAACCTATAATTCTGGGGTAATGATTTTTGACTTATCCAATCTGTTTCCCATCTACTAGATATAAATACTGGCATTTTGGTTTGGATGCACGTTTAAGCTTGATATATTATTATAGTGATAGCACTTTTAAAAACTTCAAAATTATAAAATTAAAATTATATTGCCTACAAAATAATCCTCTTAGGTGTTATATGGTAAATTTTGATCTGTGCCTTTTAAGTTTATGCTAGATGAATGTTTTTATGAACCAAATTAAATTTTTTTTCTGTTTGAATGGGACCTCAGTTTGACTAAAATTTGTTTTATTCATTTAGATCTTTTAAATATCTTTAGCTTACATTTGACTTTGGGTTATGTTCATTAGTCACATTCAATAGAAGAAGATTTTCTACCATTGGAGGTACACAAAATAATGTGTTTCAGGGTCTAAAAGCAATTCCAAGAGAGACAGTCCGTTAATTTTTTGGTCAATGGCAGCATTACTGAAATAACAGAATAGCTTCTGAAGGTGACTGTCTTGTTAGAGAGAGCAAAAGTCACTTGAGCACATACATTTTGGAAGAGTTGTTAAAAAATATCAGTGTCAGTACACCTAGACCTCTTGAGCTCCCTTTACAACATAATAGTCTATTTCTAAAATGGGATAGACCTTTGAGTTCGAACAAAAAGTAAAATTATTATCGTTCAGACACTAAATTGCTAGTGAAAATGGCACTTCCATTAACAGTCCAAGATGCAAAATACATCTTTATTTTTTTTTTTTAATTTTGGGTGTTTTAGTGCCAAACAGACAAAATATTTGCTGAGTGCTAAACTATCAAGAACACTATATGAGGAACATTCTTGGGAAGGAGAGACATAAATTCTTTTAGGAAAGCAACTCTGATTTTACAAACTTATTTTCTCCTTCCTTAAACTTGAATTGTATCCCGTACAATTGTGCCACTTATCTCAATATTTAAATTATGTGTTTAGGTTTCTGTGCCTTCCACTGGATCCTGGAGTTTTTAAAAAATTTTTAGAACAGGGATCCTATATTATTCATTGTGGTACCTGCAGGATCTTATGCATTGCTCAGCCCATAGTACATTCTTCCTAAAATACTTGTCAACTGAGTGAATGAATGAGTTACTGAACACAAGTTATTTGAGTCAATTTATTTCTACCTTCAAAGAGAGAAATGTAATATAACACATCACAAACAGAATATGGAAAACAGAACTTTAGTATTTTCTGTGTCATATACTTCAGTTCAGTTGTTCAGTAATGTCTGACTCTGCGACACTATGGACTGCAGCACACCATCTTCCCCTGATCATCATCAGCTCCTAGAGCTTGCTCAGACTCATGTCCATAGAGTTGATGATGCCATCCAACCACCTCATCCTCTCTCATCCCCTTCTCCTCCTGCCCCCAATCCCTCCCAGCATCAGGGTCTTTTCCAATGAGTCAACTCTTTGCATAAGGTGGCCAAAGTACTGGAGCTTCAGTTTTAGCATCATTCCTTCCAAAGAAATCCCAGGGTTGATCTCTCTCAGAATGGACTGGTTGGATCTCCTTGCAGTCCAAGGGACTCTCAAGAGTCTTCTCCAACACCACAGTTCAAAAGCATCAATTCTGTGGTGCTCAGCTTTCTTTATAGTCCAACTCTCGCATCCATACATGACCACAGGAAAAACCATAGCTCTGACTAGATGGACCTTTGTTGGCAAAGTAATGTCTCTGCTTTTTAGCATGCTGTCAGGTTGGTCATAGCTTTTCTTCCAAGGAGCAAGTGTCTTTTAATTTTATATTGTCAAATACTTACATGTCCCTAGGTTCTTCAAAATGAAAAAATTCTCATCATGTATAAGAAATGACCGTTTTTGAGATGAAAAAAGTCACTGTATAGCTCAAGACCTCTGCGAGAAAAAATTAAATAATGTGTATAAAAATTAGGGGGACTTCCAATCTCACTTTTGACATTTAAACAGCTTGGAAGTCATCACCTCTATCCTTAAAGCAAGTAAAAGATAAACAAACTGGAAAATCAATGGCTGTTCTTGTTCTTTCAGAGAAACATGGTTAACAGCATAAGTTGTTGTTAGTCGCTAAGTCGTATCTGACTCTTTGTGACCCCATGGAGCATAGCTCACCAGGCTCCTCTGTCCATGGGATTTCTCAGGGAAGAATAGTGGAGTGGGCTGCCATTTTCTTTGCCAAGGAATCTTCCCGACCTAGGGATCGAACTTGCATTTCCTGCATTGGCAGGTGGGTTCTTTAATTGACAAGCCATCATGGAAGCATAAGACACCACCAGCATAAGACACCACCTTGAAATCTAGAGTAACAGGTGAATACAAAAAATCAAGGTCAAGATCTGCTGGAGGCAGGGTGTCCACTAGCTTGAGGTGAAAACCTTCAAGCAAGGAGCAGGAGGCTTGAGGAACCCACACGGTTACACAGGTTTTACCTCCAGAAACTCTTGCCTCTGTTTTTACCACCAGGTTCTAAGGGCTTCATGGACCTGGTGGGAGATGAAGGAGAGAAATCCTCATAAAGGACACCCGAAGTGTTCTGCACGACACACGACAAAGGCCTGCTTTCTGGGGGAAAATGTTTAACCAGAGCATCATCCAGCTGGGGAAGGGCATTCTCCTCACTTTAGACACTTCTTGCTCTATGTAAGAGAGAACGTATTCTAACACCAGAGAAACACTTGTGAAAGTCCCAAGTCTGCCCACTGCAAACTGTAATGTAACCATTAGATTACAGAAAATGTCCCCTCACTCATCTGTTACTGCCAAAATAATAGGGCTCAAGTAAGATAAGTGTGCATTACAATAAGATAAACTCCATCTGAGAAGGAGTACACAGAGAAACCCAACCTTGAGAGGAGAGAAGAAATGTACAGTGCAGGAGTTGGAACCTTCTGACACTTAACAGCTCTAGCAAACACCAAACACAGCTGCATCCCTAGCCAGACTGACACAGAGCTTCACACTGAAGGTCGATTAACCTCACTTCATCTTATTCAACATAAAGTACTCAGCCTTCAACAAGAACAACAACAAAAAAAAAAAAACAATTACAAAGGCTGTCAAAAGGCAAGGAAAAATTACTCTGAAGAGATAATACAAATATCAGAACAAGATTCAGATATGACATAAAACTGGAATTATCAGATAGATAATTGAAAATAACTGGCCTGCCTCTTGAGAAACCTGTATGCAGGTCAAGAAGCAACAGTTAGAACTGGACATGGAACAACAGACTGGTTCCAAATAGGAAAAGGAGTACATCAAGGCTGTATAGTGTCACCCTGCTTATTTAATTTATATGCAGAGTACATCATGGGAAACACTGGGCTGGAAGAAGCACAAGCTGGAATCAAGATTGCTGGGAGAAATATTGATAACCTGAGGTATGCAGATGACACCACCCTTTTGGAAAAAATGAAGAACTAAAGAGCCTCTTGTTGAAAGTGAAAGAGGAAAGTGAAAAAGTTGGCCTAAAGCTCAATATTCAGAAAATGAAGATCATGGCATCATTTGCCACTTCATGGCAAATAGACAGGAAAACAGTGGAAATAGTGGCTGATTTTATATTTTTGGGCTACAAAATCACTGCAGATGGTGATTGCAGCCATTAAATTAAAAGATGCTTACTCCTTGGAAGGAAAGTTATGAACAACCTAGACAACATATTGAAAAGCAGAGACATTACTTTGTCAACAAAGGTCCTTCTAGTCAAGGCTATGGTTTTTCCAGTGGTCATGTATGGATGTGAGAGTTGGACTGTGAAGAAAGCTGAGCACCAAAGAATTGATGCTTTTGAACTGTGGTGTTGGAGAAGACTCTTGAGAGTCCCTTGGACTGCAAGGAAATCCAACCAGTCCATTCTGAAGGAGATCAGCCCTGGGTGTTATTGGAAAGACTGATGCTGAAGCTCAAACTCCAATACTTTGGCCACCTGATGGGAAGAGCTCACTCACTGGAAAAGACCCTGATGCTGGGAAAGATTGAGGGCAGGAGGAGAAGGGGACAAGAGTGGATGAGATGGTTGGATGGCATCACCGACTCAATGGACATGAGTTTGAGTGAACTCCAGGAGTTGGTGATAGACAGGGAGGCCTGGAGTGCTGCGATTCATGGGGTCACAAAGAGTCGGACATGACTGAACGACTGAACTGACTGACTGATGAAGAATAGTAGTATGTTAAGAGATGTATTAGAAAAAGCATACGGCATCAAAGGATGTTTTATATATTCAAAGAACTGAAACTCTAAGAATCAAAAAGAAATGCTGGGAATAAAACACACTGAAACAAAAATGCAGGCAATCTCCAAAGGGTGCATCAGTAGACTCAATATGGCCAAAAGGAAATTTAGTGAGCTTAAACATGTATAAATAGAAATGTCTCACCTGAAATTCAATGGAAGAAAAAATAAACTATTTAAAAATTTCAGGGCTATTTCAAAAGGTAGAACATATGATTAATTGGAACACCAGAAGAAGAAAATCAGAACAGTGAAGAAGAATTATTTGAAGTAATAATAGCTGAGATTATTCCAAAATTAATGACAGACACCAAGCACAGAGAACACCCAGCAGATTATTAAAAAACCAAAAACAAGCAAAAAACCCAACCTACATTGAGGCGTATCACTTTCAAATTACAGAAAACCAGAGACGAAGAGAATATGTTAAAAGAAACAATAGTGGAGAAAAACACATAAACAAAAAAAAAGGCTTTACTTTAGAGGAACAAGTATAAGAATTACATAAGTCTTTTCATTAGAAACCAGACAAGCAAAGAAAACTATGGAGTGAAATATTTAAATGGTTGAAACAACAACAATAAGCTACTAGAATTAATTATACAGTGAGATTATATGCTAAAATTTAAAGAGAAATAAAAGAAATCATAGATCAGTGATGGTAGACCTTTGACTCCATGAGAACTGGAACAGCATCTGTACACTCCACCTCTGCAACCCTGCGTCTTAGAATAGTGATCAGGACAGAGTGACCATCACAGGAACTGGTTAAGAAATTAATGGAAATCAGTGATAAGAATATTCTTAATGTCCAGGCTGAATAACATAACTTTTTCAGATTGAAAGGGTTTGATTTGAAGTTTGGAGGCATCCTGTGAAAAATAATTTACTAATGAGTAGTCTCCAAAATTTCTGGCTAATTATTGTGGATTTATGAAGGCACTGAAAAAGTGTGGTCTGCTTACTACTTCCACCCACTAGTAACTTTAATAAATGTAACATTAGAACATGCTGTATGTGTGAAATATGCATGAATTAATTTTCGTTTAAAATTTTGGTTTTGGAGTCTGCTTTCTTCAGAGGACTCAAATTAGCATAATTAACATAACATTAACTTTTCATCAGAAGAGACTTCAGTTTTATTTTACTCTGACCCTAGCCTTCAAATCCAATACAGGTTCCAACTGCCTTTTTAAATAACTATTATTATTATTATTAATGACCTTTGGAGCTCTCTGTCATCTCCCTGTCTACCCATTTCTATCACTACATTTCCATTTGTTCTGGTTTCCATTTGTCTTTCACTACCTTTAACATACATGTCTACCTATTTAGTATTTTTTTTTAATTTCCTTTTTGTTCCTTGCATTTTTATTCAGTCTTCCCAATATGTAGTTTTACTCATATTAAGTCATCAAGTCCCTTCCTAACTCAATTGTAGAACCTGCTGATATAATCCCACAAATAACTTAAGATGAAAGTAAATGAAGTGTTTATACATTTGTCAACCTTTTTCTTCTCCCTCAATGCATGAATTATTGCTTTTATATTTATGTTTCTCATGCATTTTAAGTCATTAATTCCAGGAACATAAAGAGAAGGAGTCATTCCGTCCTGATAGCCCAGGGTTGTAAAATGTGATTGCCATAAGGATGAGCTGCTCAGATCTTTGACCACAGTGAGGATGATTACAAAGGGCTGGAGCATCAATAATTTCAGTGGAGGAGATTGGGTCAGATACATCGTTGAGCCCATCAGTGGTCATTTCTCCTGTCCTTGAGAATATAATTGGAACTGATATGCTTGGCATTTGGTGTTGCCACCATATTGGTTCTCTATTCTGTCAGATAAGAGTTATTAGAGCAGACAGGCCAAGTGAAATGTTCTGAACTTGCATAAACCCTTACCTTCCAATCCCTACCCAATCAAGATCATAAATTTAAAAAAAAAAAAATCCCTGTGGAGGATTGTCCCTATTTAATCTCTAAACTTTTACAACCCCATGGAATGTAGCTGGTTAGGCTCCTCTGTCCTTGGGATTTCCCAAGTAAGAATACTGAGGTGTGTTGTCATTTCCTACTCCAGGGGATCTTCCCGACCCAGAGACTGAATCCATGTCTCTACTGAGCCACTACATGGCTATTATTAAAAACTTAATTGACACAGAGGTGTTAGTTTCTGTGATATCTTCCCTTGTCACTTTGACACTGAATCCTGGAGAATAACTCCAGGCCACTACAAACTTAGCCAAACAGAAGGCCTGGTCATCTTGCTTTGCCAGATGCAGAATCATTGCTGGAGATTACAGAGGCCTTAGGTATGGTCAGTGGTCACCGATATGGAGAACATCTGAAGGTACCCAGTCTCAGAAAATGCTGAAATGGTCTTATAGTGGCTCGTCTGCAACATTAACTCAGAGAAAACACTTTGAAAAAATAGGTGTTGTCCTTCAAGATGTGATGTGTATATATCAAAGCCAAGATTTCTACATCGCATTATGTTCTCTGTAGGATCCGGTGACCCTAGGGTGGAAACAGTTCTCACAACTTGAAACTACGCAGATGGGAAGTTATGGTTCTTCAAAGGGATATCCCTCTGTATTAGCATGCTCTGATTGCCATAGCAAACATCATAGCCCTGGTGGCTTACACTACAGAAATGTATGTTCTCATAGTCCTGGAGGTTAGGAGTCTGAGATCAAGGTATCAGGTTGATTACTATGGAAGCCTCTCTTCTTGGTTTACAGATACCCACAGTCTTCTATTCTCACAGAGCCTTTTCTGTGTGTGTAGAGAAATAGACATATCTTTCTGGTGTCTCCTCCTTTCTTTTAAAGACACCAGATGATCAGATTAAAGATTCACTCTTATGGCCCTGTTTAACCTTAATTAACTCCTTAAAGGCCCTATCTGTATATACAGCACAACAGGAGATTAAAGCTTCAATCTATTTCTTTTGAGGGCACACACACAGTTCCACCTATAACACTCGACATAGGATACATTAAAGTCCCTACTGCATCCCAAGGTATGGTCTCCCACAGGGGTCTCTAGACTCACTGTGTCCAAGAAGAGAAGTCACCCAACGTGATAGAAGTAATTTATCACAATTAACAAAAGGAGAAATGTGAGAGGCTGGAATACAAGTTGAACCCTGGTGATCCACTTGGGCTCCTATTAATACAGTTTTACCCCATAGTGACTATGAACCGAATCCAGATGAAAAGGGATGTACTCATCAGGACCCTCACTTCAGATGCAAAATACCCACCACCAAACCTTTGTGTAAAGCTTTATATCCTCACATATACAAGGATGTTCACTGTAGTATCATGCTTGATGGCAAAGAGTTGAAACCAGTGCGGGGTTATAGCCTTGTTAAGAGAAGAGATAGGAAAAAATGTATTGAATGTACATCATGGAGCATCACACAATGAGANGAGTTGACTCATTGGAAAAGACCCTGATGCTGGGAGGGATTGGGGGCAGGAGGAGAAGGGGACGACCGAGGATGAGATGGCTGGATGGCATCAGCGACTCAGTGGATGTGAGTCTGAGTGAACTCAGGGAGTTGGTGATGGACAAGGAGGCCTGGCGTGCTGTGACTCATGGGGTCGCAAAAAGTCGGACACGACTGAGAGACTGAACTGAACTTACTAGCATGTGAGATGAGTGCAATTGTGTGGTAGTTTGAGCATTCTTTGGCATTACCTTTCTTTGTGATTGGAATAAAAACTGACATTTTCTAGTCCTGTGGCCACTGCTGAGTTTTCCAAATGTGTTGGCCTGAATAGATTTAAGGGCCTAGATATGATAGATATAGTGCCTAATGAACTGTGGACAGAGGTTCGTGACATGAGACAGGGATCAAGAACATCCCCATGGAAAAGAAATGCAAAAAAGCAAAATGGCTGTCTGGGGAGGCTTTACAAATACCTGGGAAAAGAAGAGAAGTGAAAGAAAAGGAGAAAAGGAAAGATATAAGCATCTGAATGAAGAGTTCCAAAGAATAGCAAGAAGAGATAAGAAAGCCTTCCTCAGCAATCAATGCAAAGAAATAGAGGAAAAGAACAGAATGGGAAAGGCTAGAGATCTCCTCAAGAAAATTAGAGATACCAAGAGACTATTTCATGTAAAGATGGGCTCGATAAAGGACAGAAATGGTCTTGATGTAACAGAAGCAGAAGGTATTAAGAAATGGGAAAAGAAGAGAAGTGAAAGAAAAGGAGAAAAGGAAAGATATAAGCATCTGAATGAAGAGTTCCAAAGAATAGCAAGAAGAGATAAGAAAGCCTTCCTCAGCAATCAATGCAAAGAAATAGAGGAAAAGAACAGAATGGGAAAGGCTAGAGATCTCCTCAAGAAAATTAGAGATACCAAGAGACTATTTCATGTAAAGATGGGCTCGATAAAGGACAGAAATGGTCTTGATGTAACAGAAGCAGAAGGTATTAAGAAGAAGAGGCAAGAATACATAGAAGAACTGTACAAAAAATATCTTCATGAGCCAGATAATCACGATGGTGTGATCATTTTTCTAGAGCCAGATATCCTGGAATGTGAATCAAGTGGGCTTTAGAAAGCATCGCTATGAACAAAGCTAGTGGAGGTGATGGAGTTCTAGTTGAGCTATTTCACATTAATAACTAGAGAGAATATGAGAGAAATGGGAAAAATAGGAAAAACATATTTTTTACTACAAGGTTGATTTTTTTTTTCCTTTCCTGGAGGTCAAGGGGTTGTTTTTCTGTCCTTCTGTTAGGTAGTTAGAATAGGAAACAGGAATGCAGAATGGAGGTGGCTAAAAGATAAGGAAGGGAAAAGCCCACAAAAATAGAACAAATGAAAGTCTGAGGACCAGAGTGAGGACCTCAGATAGAACAAACAGCACTCCTGGCTAGCACAATTTACATAGGGCAGACCCAGGGGAGAGGAAAAGACATAGAAAAAGAGGAGCCAAAGGGCCGGGGATCTCTCTCTCTCTCCCACATGTTGGCATGCTCCCCCACTCTCTTCTCTTCACATCTTTGGGTTGGCATGCCCTCACACTTTGAAGATGGGTTTTCCTGCTATTTTCTAAATAAAATAGAGCTGTAACATGGAGATGTAACACTGATTTGTCTATGAGGTATAAAATACGGTCTGTTTGAGACCGAGAGCTATAACTCGGTCTGTCTAAGACCCGAGAGCTGTGATGCACCCAGGGCTTTAATGTCCATTACTCCAAATCTTCTCTGTAATGAGACAGAACTTAGGAGCATAAACTTGCCTGACACTTCTTTCCATCTTCATCACCCAAACAAAAGCTGGAAGTGGTAGATACTCAAATATTCCTGAACTACTAATTGCTGTGTGACAGGAAGACTATCTTTTCCCCTCCCAGCCCTAATTTTCATGCTCATGCTCCCCAAATGAATAAAAATTAAAACAGATTCAGCTAGGTTTCTTTAAAGTACAATAATTTTTCAGCAACTTGTTAAAAAGAAAGATGAAAGTCTTTCTTGTCCTCTCTCCATTGTGCCTCATCATATATATTTTTCTTACTTCTTATCTAGCAAACAAGCCAACTAGGATCTGCCTACTTCTTTCCAAAATTGATCTAAGTGAGTCTTATGTAATTATAGGGAGCTCAATAGTATATCAAAAGCAATATATATCAAAATTCACATGAGAAGAAGAAAAAAGAGCACTAATGAAACATAAGTTTCTATTGGTTTGCAAGGAAAAGATCAGAAATTTAGTTCTGACCTATATATTCAAAGCAAACTAGAAGAATGTCTTCACATGTGTCAGTATATAACACATTCTTATTACTAAAAGTAAATGTCAAATTCCATGCTTCTGAGATTTTAGCAAAAGTTCTTTTAAACCTCATTATTGGATGCTACAGTTATGATGATCAAGGGAGGAAGAATACTTTTTTTTTTTTTCAGAAAGATGCATTTATTTGAGTGTATGTAGTGCCAAAGACACATTAACATATAAGTATGTGCAAATAACTTAATTCTTATCACTGTAAGAATCTGAATTGTTTTTTGGCAGTCAATGCAAGCTTAAATTGCTTTAGTTTCTTCTGTTGAAAATAATTTTCACATGCATCAATCAAATTAAATAAACCAAAGGAATAAATTTAATATAGATTTTTATATTATAGAAGTACATGGGGAGGAGAATTTTTTGAGTATTTGCTATGTCAGATTTTTGTTAGGTTATTTTATACATACGAGGTATGGGACCATATGTCAGTGTACAAAGAGGCAGTACATAGAAGTTATCAGGTGCTTAACTTGGAGTTATTTAAAGATTCTTAGTCTTAGGTTCCTAATCTAGAGATAGAGATAACAATATATTTCTAAATAATATGTGTCTGGGAAATGTTACTCCCTTCCCCATGTGGCTGATATAGATGAAGATGAACTAAACCAGTCAGGACCAGAGACTGGTGAAAGATCCCAGGGGGCAACTTGGAACCCTCATGAGGGGACTGAGAAGATCTTCAATGTCAATGTCAAAGGATGCAGTAATTTTTCCAGAATTTTAAAATTCAGAAAAGAATGGAGCTAATGAGCCCAATCTCCTCTACCTTTGAAGTGGAAATAGTGAGGGACACCAACGAGCAGATAGGCATTTTCTATATTCTTCCAGGGAGTGCTGGATATGGTAAGATGCACACTTGCATCTAACCCATCTACCCCAGGAGTTCACCATGGCAAATACTCAAGCAATTGGACTGCAGACCACAGAGTGAGCTCACAAAGAGTCATAATAACCTCTCTGGGGGCTCCAGCTACTAGAGAGGGTTGTATTACAAAGAGAATACAGGTCAAGTGAAATACAACTGTTGAAGGCAGGGTAAATGGATGACATACATTACTCAAGCACACACCCATACAAAGAAACCCATCTACAACAAAAACAATATTCCATGGAGCTTAAATATATAATTATTAAACTAAAAATTATGCAGATTAAGTACTGTTGCTGCTGCTGCTAAGTCGCTTCAGTCCTGTCTGGCTCTGTGCCATCCCATAGATGGCAGCCCACCAGGTTCCCCCGTCCCTGGGATTCTCCAGGAAAGAACACTGGAATGGGTTGCCATTTCCTTCTCCAATGTATGAAAGTGAAAGTGATGTCTCTCAGTCGTGTCCCCGTGGATTGCAGCCTACCAGGCTCCTCTGTCCATGAGATTTTCCAAGCAGAGAACGGGAATGGGTTGCCATTGCCTTCTCCAAGATTAAATAGAGTGTAGATTAAATAAATGATTGGTAGGTCCTTCTGAGCCTTGGATTAATGCTCTGGCAAATCAAGGGCAAGAAAATCTCAAAGCACAAAGCAAAACATTAAGGTGAAGTAAACATTCAGGAAGCAATCTATTTCAAAACTTTGAAAGACAGATGTGAAAAGAGAAAATGGAACAGATGTGGGAGAGGTAATAATTAAATAATTTTTAGAAAAATATTTCCCCTTAGTTGGAAAGATCTGAGTCTACAAATTGAAAGATGTCACTATTATTCAAGGTAAATTAATGAGAAACACACGGAAAGGACAAATTCTGATAAAACTGCCGAGCTTTAAATAAGAAAATGCAAAAATATTACTATATGTTTCCAGGCAGAAGGAACATACATGGTTTACTGGCCTTGGACTTCTGTTATGTAAATAACACTGGATGTGAACACAGTAGGATCCTCCATCCACTCATATTATCATTCAGTGAAATAGATTCTTATCTCACTGTAAAATACATAGCAACTTCCCTGGTGGCTCAGAGGTTAAAGCGTCTGCCTCCAATGCGGGAGACCAGGGTTCGATCCCTGGGTCGCGAAGATCCTCTGGAGAAGGAAATGGCAATCCACTCCAGTATTCTTGCCTGGAGAATCGCATGGACGGAGAATCTTGTAGGTTACAGTCCACGGGGTCGCAAAGAGTCGGACATGACTCAGCGACTTCACCTTCACCTTCACCTTCACCTTCAGTATATACTAATTTTAAAGAGACACATCATAAAAATATTCTAACATAAAAATAAATTCAAGAAGTAAAATACCTTGTTGGCTTAAAAAATGCACAGTGTGTGAGTTGCAAGTTAAGTTTTATGGGGGGAAAATGAGGACTACAATTTGGAAGACAGCATCCTAGATAGTGCTGAGAAACTGCTCCAAAGAGGTAGGGGGGAAGGTAGTATGTTTGTGATTATGGTGAAGTGAGAGTACATGCACTAAACACATATTTTTCCAAGTTTTTGCTAGTCTCATGAAGCTTTTTGTGAGTTATGAGGAACCTAATCACTTTTCTGGGTGTGTTGAAAATTAGCAATGCAGCAGCACATAAATTAATCCTTGTAGAGATAGATGGCAAGTGTCAATTTGTAATTTGACAACTTACTATCTGGGTAAATAAAAATATATTTTTTATGTTTGTAAAGAAACCACATGATTAAACGATAAAAGGGAAACAATGAACTCTAAAACTCAAGAATATAAGACATTAAATTTGATATTTTAAGTATAGGATTTAGAATTTTTGAAGAAGTAAAAAAAAAAAAATCTTTGAATATAATTACTAGACATTAGGGTAGGGTGATGATTTATGGCAGAAGTGACCGATGAATGAAGGGCTTCTCTGGTGGCTCAGTCTCCTGCCTGCAATGCAGAAGACCCAGGTTCAATCCCTGGGTCTGGAAGGCCCCCTGGAGAAGGCAATGGTTGCCCACTCCAATTTTTTTTTGCCTGGAGAATTCTGTGGAGAGAGGAATCTGGCAGGCTACAACGGCTGATGATTTGTGGCAGAAATGACCTATATTGGTCTTGAATATTGCTGATAACATGAGGATGAAGCAAAAATAAATAAATAAATGAAATAACAAAATTTCTAAATGAATACTCAATTTCTAAGTGAAATGAAACCATTAATGTTTTCTAGAAAATTTTCTATTTATTAAAAGGAAAGTGAGTCAAAAATGAATTGAAGGGTCAGGAAAGCAACCTCTGGAATAGATGACATTGCCACTGACATAATAAATGACAGAGAAGGTTATCAAAACAATTCAGAGCCTGTACTAAGATGAACAAGGTGCTAGTCAGAAGCAATGATGCAATAATTCTTCTGCCACAAAAAGAACACTAAATTAATCCCTGGTTGATTAACTTTTGCTATAATACATTTTAAAATGAGTAATTAAGTAATCTTAAATGAGTTTATTTCTCATCAGTTCAGTTCAGTCGGTCAGTCATGTCCGACTAAGAATTTTGAGCATTACTTTACTAGCATGTGAGATGAGTGCAATTGTGTGGTAGTTTGAGCATTCTTTGGCATTGCCTTTCTTTGGAATTGGAATGAAAACTGACCTTTTCTAGTCCTGTGGCCACTGCTGAGTTTTCCAGATTTGCTGGCATATTGAGTGCAGCACTTTCACTGTATCATCTTTCAGGATTTGAAACAGCTCAGCTGGAATTCTGTCACCTCTACTAGCTTTGTTCGTAGTGATGCTTTCTAAGGCCCACTTAACTTCACATTCCAAGATGTCTGGCTCTAGATTAGTGATCACATCATGATTATCTGGGTCATGAAGATCTTTTTTTTACAGTTCTTCTGTGTATTTTTGCCACCTCTTCTTAATATCTTCTGCTTCTGTTAGGTCCCTACCATTTCTATCCTTTATCGAGCCCATCTTTGCATGAAATGTTCCCTTGGTATCTCTAATTCTCTTGAAGAGATCTCTAGTCTTTCTCATTCTTTTGTTTTCCTCTATTTCTTTGCATTGGTCACTGAAGAAGGCTTTCTTATCTCTTCTTGCTATTCTTTGGAACTCTTCATTCAGATGCTTATATCTTTCCTTTTCTCCTTTGCTTTTTACCTCTCTTCTTTTCACAGCTATTTGTAAGGCCTCCCCAGACAACCATTTTGCTTTTTTGCATTTCTTTTCCATGGAGATGGTCTTGATCCCTGTCTCCCATACAATGTCTTGAACCTTATTTCATAGCTCATCAGGCACTCTATCTATCAGATCTAGGCCCTTAAATCTATTTCTCACTTCCACTGTATAATCAGAAGGGATTTGGTTTAGGTCATACCTGACTGATCTAGCAGTTTTTCCCACTTTCTTCAATTTGAGTCTGAATTTGGTAATAAGGAGTTCGTTATCTGAGCCACAGTCAGCTCCTGGTCTTGTTTTTGTTGACTGTATAGAGCTTCTTCATCTTTGGCTGCAAAGAATATAATGAATCTGAGTTTGGTGTTGACCATCTGGTGATGTCCATGTGTAAAGTCTTCTCTTGTGTTGTTGGAAGAGNAAGGAAATAATTGGAAATAATGAATGTTTCATATTTTATAGATTTTTTATGTGAAGTTCTCTGGTCAGGTGACAAATTCTTGTAACCTAATCCTTTTACTCTGTTCTGGCTTTTTATGTATGGACTATGTACAAGAAACAGCAGTTAAATGCAAATAAAATTGTAGGCTTTATGTGAATGGCCCTGTAAGGAAATATTTACATCCAAAACAAGTTTCCCCTATAAACACTTGATGAAAAAGAGAGTGTTTCTTTTTTTTTTTTTTAAAGCTTGCATTTTTATTTATAACATGTCACTTTCTAATTGCTTTTTAAATTAATTTATTTATTTTAATTGGAGGCTAATTACTTTACAATATTGTTCAATTGGGCCTCCTTCCATTCTTTTCCCATCACATTAATCAAAGAATAGAGCTACTGGTGAGCAAAAAAGACTCTTGCTTCTTGGAAGAAAAGCTATGACAAACCTAGACAGCATATTAAAAAGCAGAAACATCACTCTGCTGACAAACATCCATACAGTCAAAACTATGGCTTTTCCAGTAGTCATGTATGGATGTGAGAATTGGGCCGTAAAGAAGGCTGAGTGCCAAAGAATCGATGCTTTCAAACTGTGGTGCTGGAAAAGACTCTTGAGAGTCCCTTGGAGAGCAAGGACATCAAACCAATCAATCCTAAAGGAAATCAACCCTGAATATTCATTGGAAAGACTGATGCTGAAGGTGAAGCTCCAATACTTTGGCCACCTGATTCGAAGAACCGACTCATTGGAAACGACCCTGATGCTGGGAAAGACTGAGGGCTGTAGAAGAAAGGGACGACAGAAGATGAGATGGTTGGATGCCATCACTGACTCAATGGACATGAGTTTGAGCCAACTCTGGGAGATAGTAAAGGACAGGGAAGCTTCGCGTGCTGCAGTCCATAGGGTCACAAAGAGTTGGACATGACTTAGCAACTGAACAACAACGACAACCTTTGTGCTTACACTGGAATCAGGAGAACTTCTTCCCTTGAACTTATAGGAAGGAAAATATAAGACCAGGCAGCAAGGAGACTCTTAGCAGAGTCAAAATTAAGATGTGAGGTTTGGTCCAACTGTTGATTTTAAAGCACAGTAACGATGTCCACTGGTAATACAGCCAGGTCACAAACCTACCTGTTCTAATGTATTTTGAGTATTTGCTATGCATCTGGCACAGTTCCAAGTACTTGGCATCTATTAACTCATAAAATCTTTACAACAAACCTACAAGGTGTTGCAATTTGAACCTTACTTTGTACAAAGAAAACAGAGATATAGAAATGTCAGGTCAGTTATTCAAGTTCACAAAAAGAGTCAGCAACTGGGACTGGAGGTTGAGCTTAGGTCCTCTGGTCTGGCCTGTGATTCTAATATACCTAGCTCATGTGCTCACCAGTCAGACTAGCTGCTTTCCTGAAGTGAGGACAGAGAGGCAAGAGAGTAGAAACTCATTCCACCAAATTCTTCCAAGCTGTTTTAAATTTCTTCAGCTGCTGCTTTTAGTGAGGGCATGCAAAGTATGGGCTTACGGTTTCTCATCCCAACATTAATAAAAAGATAACCCTCATGAATCCTAGACCTAAATTCAAAACACAAAATATAAAACTTTTAAGATGATAACATAGGAGAAAACCTAGACATTCCAGGGCATGGTGATGTCTTTTTAGATACAATACAAAGTCACAGTCCATAAAATAGTCAATAAGATGGACTTCACTAAAATTAAAACTTTAGAGAATTAGAAAACAAGCCAAAGGATTGGTAGAATATATTTGGAAAAGACTTCTAATAAAGGGTTGTCAACCATAATACACCTTACCTCCCCAAAGATATATAGATGGCAAATAAAAGAGACTCCACGTTATATGTTATTGGGGGATGAAGGGTGAGAGATGAATAGATGGAACACACAAGGTTTTTGGAGTAAAGAAAATACCTTGTATAATATTAGAATGATAGATATGTGCATTATATAATAAAACTTTAGAGAATTAGAAAACAAGCCAAAGGATTAGGAGAATATATTTGGAAAAGACTTCTGATAAAGGGTTGTCAACCATAATACACCTTACCTCCCCAAAGATATATAGATGGCAAATAAAAGAGACTCCACGTTATATGTTATTGGGGGATGAAGGGTGAGAGATGAATAGGTGGAACACACAAGGTTTTTGGAGTAAAGAAAATACCTTGTATAATATTAGAATGATAGATATGTGCATTATATACTTGTCCAAACCCTAAGACTATACAACACCAAACATGAAATGTAAGATAAACTCTGAACTTTCAGTAATGATGTATCAATGTAGGTTCATCCCCATATATATATATATATATAT